>JARQOC010000001.1:255293648-255588155 GCA_033576535.1 Allobates femoralis | reverse complement strand
CCACTAGGGCCTTCTTGTACTGCAGCATTTTTGTAGACCTCTCCGCTTCGGGAATAAGAGAAATAAAGTTCTCTTTGTAGCGTGGGTCTAAAAGTGTCACCAACCAGTAATGAGTGTCCGTCAAGATCTTCATAACACGAGGGTCACGACACAGGCAGCGTAACATAAAGTCAGCCATGTGCGCTAGACTGTTAGCAGTCAAGACTTCTGGGTCCTCACCAACAGCATGACTGGCCATGCTGACCTCCTCCTCCTCCTCTCCCCTGTCCTCTGGCCATTCCCGCTCAACCGACGGTCTGACGGTTGTGCATGTATTACCGTCAACTCCGAATGAAAGTAGCTCCATTTCTTCTTCCTCCTCCTCCTCATCATAGTCCTCCAATGCACATTGGGATGAGATGAGGCAGAGCTGTGTGTAATCACCCAGTACGGTTTCTTGCTGCAACTCATCCTGCTCCGCCTGCAATGCATTGTCTTTGATTTTGAGCAGGGAGCGTTTTAGAAGACAGAGAAGCGGGATGGTGACGCTAATGATGGCATTATCACCGCTCACCATCTTGGTGGAGTCCTCAAAGTTTTGGAGGATGGTACATATGTCGGACATCCATGTCCACTCCTGAGGTCTTATGTGTGGAGTTTGAACCATATACCGACGGCCTAGTTGATGCTGCTACTCAACAACTGCCCTCTTCTGCTCACAAATCCTGACCAACATGTGCAGTGTGGAATTCCAATGCGTGGGGACATCACACAACAGTCTGTGAGCCGGAAGCTGCAAACGCTGCTGAAAGCCGGCAAGGCCGACAGAAACAGTAGGTGACTTTCTGAAATGGGCACACAGGCAGCGTACTTTGACGAGCAGATAAGACAGCTCCGGGTAGGATTTAATAAACCCCTGAACCACAAATTGGAGCACATGGGCCACGCATGGAACATGTGTCAGCTCGCCTCGCCTCAGAGCCGCCACAAGGTTGCGGCCATTGTCACACACGACCATGCCTGGCTGTAGGTTCAGCGGCGTGAGCCAGTCATCTGCCTGCTGTTTCAGGGCTGTCCACAACTCTTCAGCGTTGTGGGGTTTGTCACCTATGCATATTAGCTTCAGCACAGCCTGTTGCCGCTTAGCCGAGGCAGTGCTGCAGTGCTTCCAGCTTGGGACTGTTGTGGAGGGTGAAGTGGAGGAAGAGGAGGAGGCTGAGGAGCATGACGTGCCAGAGCTGTACACTGTGGGTGAAACCCTGACAGAGTTAGGGCCTGCAATCCTCGGTGTCGGAAGGACGTGTTCCGTCCCAAGGTCAGATTGGGTCCCGGCTTCCACAATATTAACCCAGTGTGCCATCAGAGAGATGTACCGGCCCTGCCCGCAAGCACTTGTCCACATGTCTGTGGTTAGGTGGACTGAAACTGCATTGTTAAGGGCACGTATGATGTTTTAGGACACGTGCTTATGTAATGCGGGGATGGCACGCCGGGAAAAATAGTGTCGGCTAGGGACTGAGTAACGTGGGACAGCCGCCGCCATCAGGTTGCCAAATGCTTCCGTCTCCACCAGCCTAAAAGGCAACATTTCCAGTGCAAGCAGTCACGAAATGTGTGCATTTAGAACTGTGGCATGTGGGGCGTTGGCAGCGTATTTGTGACTGCATTCCGAAGATTGGGGTATGGATAACTGAACGCTGCGCTGGGACAAGGACGTGGCTGATGATGGTGCTACTTCTGCTTGGACAACTACAGGGGAAGGACAGGAGGCATCTTCGCCTGCAGTATGGACAGGGGATTGGCTTGCACGCACAACAGTGGAAGACGCAGCGGTGTCACCCGAAGACAATGCTCCTGTACTCTGCTGTACATCCCACAAAGTCGGGTGCTTTGCTTCCATGTGCCTGATCATGCTGGTGGTGGTCAGGCTGCTAGTTTTGCTACCCCTGCTGATGCTGGCATGGCAGGTGTTGCAAATGGCCTTTTTCGTATTATCTGCAGACACCTTAAAAAACAGCCAGACTCGGGAAGACCTAGCAGTTGTACTGGCAACATCACTCGTGTTGTTGTTATGGGGAACTTCTGCCTGCGGACACCAACCTGCTTCTTCCGGCCTGTTGTGATGCTACGCCTAACTCCCCTTGTGCACTGCTGTCCTCGCTCTGCATGTCCTCCTGCCAGGTTGGGTCAGTTACTGGATCATCCACCATGTCGTCTTC
Source organism: Allobates femoralis (assembly GCA_033576535.1). Classification (NCBI taxonomy): domain Eukaryota; kingdom Metazoa; phylum Chordata; class Amphibia; order Anura; family Aromobatidae; genus Allobates; species Allobates femoralis. The sequence goes on along the minus strand of JARQOC010000001.1, from coordinate 255,585,957 downwards.
CAATTCCGCACCCTGGTCCTCTTCCTGACTTTGTGGCAATTGTGTCTCATCATCGTCCACCTCTTGTTAAGACACGTTCCCACCGTTGCCTTCGTGAGACCGTGGCTGCTCAAATATTTGGGCATCGGTACATACGATCTCCTCATGACCCACTTCAACTGGAGCTGGCGTGAGGCCATAATCTATGAATGGATAAGTGAACAGCTCTTCAGAGTGTCCAAGTGTGAGATCAGTTATGTCCGGGTCCGGGCACTCGGCATAGGGGGAGGAAGGAGGATCAGGGTGTGGAATGTGCAGTCCAGTCTCACGGCTACTGACACTTGACCATGTGGAAGACAGGGTATTTGTGGTGGTGCCAAACTGACTGGAAGCATTATCCGCTATCCAACTAACAACCTGTTGACACTGGTCTTGGTTTAATAGTGGAGTACTGCTGCGTTCACCTAGAAATTGGGACAAGAAAGTCGAGTGAGATGATGTAGGCGTTTGTCATGGCGCAATTCGAGCTTGCACACGGGCTCGCCCTCTGCCTGCACCATCATCACGTCCAGTTCCTTGTCCCTTGGCCCTGGACTTGCGCATTTTCAATGTGGTGCTGACTGTATACAGCTAAATTAGTGCAGACAAGAGTATGTTTTTAGCACAAGGCTTTTGGTGTACCTTAATTTACGCTGCAACCTAGAGGAGCAGAACTTAGATGCAAATTTAGTGTAGACAAGAATATGTTTTTGGTACGAGGCTTTTGGTGTACCCTAATTAACGCTGCAACCTAAAGTAACAGCACTTAGATGCTAAATTAGTGCAGAGAAGAGTTGGTTTTTAGCACGAGGCTTTTGGTGTACCCTAATTAATGCTGCAACCTACAGTAGCAGCAATTAGATGCTAAATTAGTGCAGAGAAGAGTTGGTTTTTCGCACAAGGCTTTTGGTGTACCCTAATTTGAGCTAAAACCAACTCCTGCCTATAGTGAGCTAAATAAATCCCTAAAAGCACGGTTTTTGGGATGGATGAGCCTGGAAACCAGCCCCAGATGCGATGCAGACTGGTATACTGGCACAGCGAAGTTTGGTAGATACCCTGCCTCCCTGCCTGCCTGTATACTGCTCTAGTAGTCCTCAGAAGGACTGTTGTGGTAAATAGACTGGCAGCCCTGTGCCTACTCTAGCTGAAAGGCCACAAATCTGTCCCTCAATCAGCAGTAGCTCTCCCTACACTGACTGTCTAATGGCGCAGAGTGACGAGCACAGCGCGGTCAGGCCTTATAAAGACCTGATCACGCTGTGCGGCCAGCCAATCACTGTAATGCCACAACCAACATGGCTGTGGCATTACAGTGTCTGTCAACCAATCCCTGCATGCGGGCTGGCTCTGAAAAGAGCGCCAACATGTAGGGAGGTGGACCCCGAGCATAGCAAGAGTATCGCGAGATTGCTCGGTACTCGCCGAGTAGCTCGAGTACCGTGATATTCGTGCGAGTACCGAGTAGTGACAAGCATACTCGCTCATCTCTAATATTTATACATTATTATAAGATCATCCCTAAGCCTTCGTTTTTCCAAACTAAATAACCCCAAGTTTAATAATTCGTCTTGGTATTGCAGACCCCTCAGTCCTCTAATAACCTTGGTTGCTCTTCTCTGGACCTGCTCTAGTTCATCTATGTCTTTCTTATACACCATAAACTAGTGATGGGCGAGTGCTAAATTACTCGGAATCGCTTGACTCTAGCAAGTCCGAGCCCGGGACTAGCTACTCGTTGCGAGTCTAGCAAGTCCAATGTTAATGAATGGGGAAGCGAGTAATAGCGAGTAATGTGCGATTTACAAATCGCAGATGTCTCGGAAAGCGCTCGCATTGCCGTTTTGGAAACCCCACTCGCAACAGTTTTTTGCTGCTGTGTCCGTGTCTGTGGTTTTTATCCAAATTATATGATAACAAGAGAACAAGAGACAGGGTTTAATAGGGATATTGTCCCATCCCTGTCTGTAATGTGTGTTTTATAGACACTAGGTGTGGGAGAACACTTTTTTGTTATTTTAACAAATATTTATTAAACGTTATATTTTAAAAGTGCACCTTAAGGCTGGGTTCACATTTGCGGACCCCTCCGCAGCGTTCTGCGGAGGGGTCCGCAATGTGACTGCAGCGGACGCGAGCTCCTATCTTTATAATGGGAGCGCACGGTGCTGCGCTTGACAGCGCAGGACCGTGCGCACCCATTCACTCCCATATGTGATCTGTGCGCAGGCGGATGCCTGCGCACAGATCACACAGTCTCGTCCGCACCAGGGACGCTACATGTTGTGTCCCTGGTTCGGGCGGGAGTGTGTGATTTGTGCGCAGGCATCCGCCTGCGCACAGATCACATATGGGAGTGAATGGGTGCGCACGGTCCTGCGCTGTCAAGCGCAGCACCGTGCGTCTCTATTCTAAACATAGGGGCTTGCGCTGGCTGCGCACACATGGCGATTCCCCTGCGCAGAACGCTGCGGAGGGGAATGCCAGTGTGAAGGCAGCCTAAGTAAGAAATGTGTCCGTGTCTGTGTAGCAGCACACTAGTCCCTGCAAAAATTATTAAGTGCGCACAAGTAGTCGCACAAGTAGGTGGCGTACGTGCTATTTGCAGCTAGGAGAGCAGCAACGCACTGGTCTGCCACAGAGAAAAGAAAATTGAAGGGGTTATTATGACCCAAAATCTATCAGGTGCAAAAAAATAGGAAATAGTACTTCAGCTAAGCCTCTGACTTCAGCTATTAGGACAGCTGAGTGAGTAAGCTAAGCTATGAGGTCGGTCCTGTGTGCACTGTAAGGCTGCACCTCCCTGCCTGCCTGCCTACAGCCCTCTACACAGTACTCCTCTGTCCTCCTGGTAGCTCTCAGAAGAACTGTTTGGGTTAAATATAAGGAATTTTTAAGTTTCCCTACACTGACTGACACTCCCTATGATCTGCTCCAGCATCTACCTCACTCTGCACTAGGTCAGATCTCACAGGAATGTGGAGAAAATGGCGGTGGCAAGGCTTATATACAGCCTCGCCTCTCATACATGACATAGGCATCACGATGGACAGAAGCCAATCATAGTCCTGCCACAACCAACATGGCTGTGGCATTACTGAATGTGATTGGCTAACATGCTTGTCCATCTTCACAAGTTTTCTGACCTAACACGCTAGGCTGTCTCGGAAGCTTTGTCGGAACATAACAGATTCTGTATTTGCGAGTCCCGAATACAGTATACAGGACTCGGATTCGTAGACTCGCTCAGACTCGCTCAGACTCGCTGCTGACAGTGGATATCCGTGAAGCCGTGCGATTGTTTAAACGATTTGGGGAGATTCAAGCTACATAGCGATGTGATATAGCGAGTCTAGCGAGTGAGAAAAAGTAAACTCTGACAAAACTAGGATTGCTATTGACTTGCATTGGTCTCGTTACTGTGCGAGTAATCGCTGGGAAACTCGCCGAGTACCGAGTCCTGCGAGTCCCTTACTACTCGCCGAGTAACGAGTCCTAGCGAGTAGACTCGCCAATCCCTACCGGAAACCAGAATTGTTCACAGTATTCTAAGTGTGGTCGCACTAGTGACCTGAATAGAGGTAAAATTATGTTCTCCTCATGAGCATCTATGCCTCTTTTAATGCATCCCATTATTTTATTTGTGATTGCAGCAGCTCCCTGACACTGTGCACTAAATGTGAGTTTATCATCTACCCATACACTCAGGTCTTTTTTCAGTGGTAGTTTTGCCCAGTGTTTTACAATTAAGCACATAATTATACATTTTATTTCCTATGCCCAAGTGCATGACCTTAAGGTACCGTCACACGCGGCAATTTTGCTAGCCAATTTCACTGGCAATTTACTGGTTGCAGTGAAATCATGGACACATTGTTCCATTTGTACACAGCAACAAAATAAAACAATGTGTCCATGATTTCACTGCAACCAGCAAATTGCCAGTGAAATTGCTAGCAAAATTGCCGCGTGTGACGGTACCTTTACATTTATCCCCATTAAAGCTTATTTGCCATTTATCAGCCCAAGCTTCTAGTTTACATAAATTCTCCTGTAATATAAAATTGTCCTTCTCTGTATTGATTACCCTGCAGAATTTAGTGTCATCTGCAAATATTGAGATTCTACTTTGTAAGCCCCCTACAAGGTCATTAATAAATATGTTAAATAGAAGCGGGCCCAATACAGACACCTGTGGTACCCCACTGTTAACTGTGAACCATTCTGTGTTCCATTAATAACCACCCTTTGTTTCCTATCACTAAGCCAGTTCTTAACCCACTTACAAATATTTTCTCCTATCCCCATTGCTCTCATGTTATGTATCAACCTTTTGTGTGGCACTGTATCAAAAGCTTTTGAAAAGTCCATATACACCACATCCACTGCATTTCTTTGGTCCAGTCCAGAACTTACCTCTGCAAAGAAGCTTTTCAGGTTAGTTGACAGGACCAATCCCTCGTAAACCCATGTTGATATTGGGGCATGAGGTTATTTTTCTTCATATACTCCAGTATAGCCTCTCTTAGAAAACCCTCTAGGATTTTACCCACAGTAAAGGTTAAGCTTACTGGCCTATAATTTCCAAGTTCAGTTTTTGTCCACTTTTTGAATATTGGCACCACATTTGCTATATGCCAGTCCTGTGGTACAGACCCTGTTATTATAGAATCTTTGATTAAAAATACCGTATATACTCGCGTATAAGCCGAGTTTTTCAGCCCAAAAAATTGGGCTGAAAAGTCCCCCCCTCGGCTTATACGCGAGTCATATACAGGCGCCCCCATCCCCATCGGTATACAGGCCCCCCCATCGGTATACAGTGGTTTCCCCTTGCTGCCGCAAACCTGTAAAGGAATACATCATTATACTTATCCCTGTCATTGTCCCGCCGCCACCGCGCTCCTCCGGCTTCCTCCGGCTTCTTCAAGCTTCCTCCACCGGTGGGTGCAGGCAATGACGTCATTGTCTGTGCCCAGAGGCGGAAGCCGGAAGAAGCCGGAGGAGCGCGATGGCGGCGGGACAGCGACAGGGATAAGTATAGTGATGTATTCCTTTACAGGTTTGCGGCACCAAGGGGGTGGCCTGTATACCGATGAGGGGGGGCCTGTATACTACCACTGGGGCTGCTGCTGTATGCTACAATGGGGCTGCTGCTGTATACTACCACTGGGGCTGCTGCTGTATACTACCACTGGGGCTGCTGCTGTATACCTCTGGGGCTGCTGTATACTACCACTGGGGCTGCTGCTGTATACTACCACTGGGGCTGCTGTATACACCTCTGGGGCTGCTGTATACTACCTCTGGGGCTGCTGTATACTACCACTGGGCTGCTGTATACTACCTCTGGGGCTGCTGTATACTTCCACTGGGGCTGCTGTATACTACCTCTGGGGCTGCTGTATACTACCACTGGGGCTGCTGCTGTATACCTCTGGGGCTGCTGTATACTACCACTGGGGCTGCTGCTGTATATACCACTGGGCTGCTGCTGTATACTACCACTGGGGCTGCTGTATACTACCACTGGTGCTGCTGTATATACCTCTGGGGCTGCTGGATACTACCACTGGGGCTGCTGCTGTATATACCACTGGGGAGGCTGCTGTAACACTGCTGGGGCCTGTATATACCACTGGGGAGGCTGCTGTATACCACACTACTGGGGGCTGTATACCTGTGCTGGGGTCCACCCTCGGCTTATACACGAGTCAATAGGTTTTCCCAGGTTTTGGGGGCAAAAGTGGGGGGTCGGCTTATATACGGGTCGGCTTATACACGAGTATATGCGGTAGTGGTTTATCTATGACGGTAGTTAATTCCTGCAGTTATCTGGGGTGTACCCCATCCGGGCCTGGGGATTTGTCAACTTTAGTGATTTTTAGACAATGCCGTACTTCCTGCTGGGTTAAGCAGGTGACATTCAATGGCCAGTTTTTGTTATCACTGATCATGTTGTATGTCATGGGTTCTTCTTGTGTAAATGCTGTTGCAATAAAGTCATTTAGCATATTGGCTTTTTCCTCATCCTCATCCACCTTTTCACCCTGACTATTTTTAAGTAGGTCGACACAATCATTTTTTAGTTTCTTACTATTTATGTAGTTAAAGAATATTTTGGGATTTGTTTTACTTTCTCTGGCAATGAGTCTCTCTGTCTGAATCTTTGCTGCGTTTATTTGCTTATTACAGATCTTATTTAATTTTCTGTATTTATTTAATGCCTCATCACTACCTACTTGCTTTAATTCCCTAAATGCTTTCTTTTTGTCACTTATTGCGCCCCTTACAGCCTTATTTAGCCATAGTGGTTTCCTCCTATTTCTAGCATGTTTATTCCCATAGGGTATATATTGTGCACAGGTCCTAATTAGGATGCTAATAAACGTCTCCCATTTGCTTTGTGTACTTTTATGCCTCAGGACATCGACGCAGTTTGTTGCACTAAGATCATCTCTCAACCGTTGGAGATTTGCCTTCCTGAAGTTTAGTGTCCTTGTAGCCCCTCTACTACACATCTTATTAAAGGATACTTGAAAACTTATTATTTTATGATCACTATTACCCAAGTGACCTCTAATCCGTATATTTGATATGTGGTCCGGCCTGTTGGTTAATATTAGGTCTAACAGTGCCCCCCTTCTTGTTGGGTCCTGAACCAGTTGTGAAAGGTATTTGTCTCTCATAATTGTCAAAAACCTATTACCTTTGCTGGAAGAGCAGGTTTCTGTTCCCTACTGAATTTCAGGTAGTTGAAGTCCCCCATAATAATGACTTCTCCCTGAGTAATAGGCTTGGTGGTCAAGGTGCTACTGCTAATGTCACTGAAAGTTGTACTGACCAAACACCTGCTTGTCGTATCCTAGAGCAAGAGACAACTTCTGTTACATGATGGCTTCCTCCATACTCTTTCTTTGGCAGCAGCAGATCAATACAACTTATGGATGAGGTCCAGAAAGAGGTTTTGCTACAGTTCATGGCAAGCACTGCATCAAGTGACCTCTCCTCTTCTTCCTCCACATCAACATCTCAAAGAGTACAGAGCTCAGAGGTGGCGCCCCAATCACTCATGTTCCCCCATGTCCCAACTCTCTAACCACACAACTGACTGTGGGGAAACACAGATGGGCGATTCTGCAAGGATGTTCACACATTCTATTCATTGGGCATCAGAGGTCTGCTCAAAACAAAGGAGGAAAGCATCATCACTGATACCCAAAATCTTTTGGAGTTGGATCCGGGGATGGAAGAAGTAGGGTCCGAGTGGAATCCAGACCCTTGTCACCAGACATTAATCCCCAAGGGTTGAGGTGATAATGATGATGAATCTCAGATACTGAGGAGCTCTCACACTGTACTGTGCATTCAGGGCACGAAGAGGAGGGGAATAACAGTCAGGGCAAATAGTGGCACAACAGAGACGATGATGATGAGTTTTAAGAACCCACTTGGAATTATCCCAGAATCACGCAGCTGAGTAGATCAGCAGCGGATTTGGAGGAGGAGGAAGACAAGGAGGTTAGGTTGCATCTTCCCGCACAGAGACTGAGTGCTGCAATCCCGATAAGCACTGCATCTTCAGCCAGAACTCTGGCTTTGGACAACAGTGATCGCTGGTCTGCAGCTGGCCAGTGTCAGCAAGAGTGCTTAGCCTGGGCCTTTTTTGACAACATAAAGGATGACCCAACTCGTGTTATTTGCAAAGTTTTTCAAAAAATTCAGTAGATGCAAAAAAACAAAAAACAATTTTACTACTACGTGTATGAACCAGCACATGGCCCAAGAACATGTGTTACTCTGGCAAATTTACTGCACTAAAACAGGGCCTAGAAGGCCTCACTGACCAACATCCATCACATCAAGTGCATCTGCTGCTTCTTTCTCCCATGTTACCATGTGACTGACATGTTTACAATCATATCTCTGGCCGCAAAACCTCCACTTGTGCACCTGCTACAGTCAGGGTGAGTGAGAGCTCGTTAGCTATTACGGACACACCTGCTACTTTGCAGGGGCAGACACTGAGCACACCATTTCTTTGTCAACCCACCATAACATCTACGTCTTCACCTCTCTTACAGTCCAGCAGTTTGTCGGGTACACCCTACTGCACACTCTCTCAGCTCAGGAGCTAGACCATGGTCCTGTTGTTGTAGACATGTAAAAGATTATTTTCTCCTATACATCCCAAAGGAAAGATGTTGAACTTCATCATCTCCAATTTGTTGGCTACAGAAATGCTGAATTTCTGCCTGATTGATATAGACAGTTTCCGAAAGCTTATGACTGTCGCAGTCCCCTAGTACCAGTTGCCCAGTCGCCATTACTTTTCACACAAAGCTGTGCTACACGAGCATGTCGCAGACAACAAGACCAATTTCTTCTAAAACTCTGTGTGAGAGAGTGCATATACCTACTGACACGTGGACTAGCAAACATGGCCAGGGATGTTACATCGCACTGACTAGCCAGGCAGGAAAGGGGCTGCCCTCTAAGTCTTAAAATTCCCAAGACTTTTGGGACAAACCTCTGCATCTACCTCTTCATCCACTGCTTCTGACTCCTCCACCTTCTCATAGGCTTCCATCGAGGCCCTTGACCTCTCTCTTAATGTTCCAAAAGTCCAGAGAGAATTCCCCCCACCTGCTTATTGCAATGCCATGGCTCAATGCCATCAGGCAGTGCTGAAATAAAAAATTACTTGGAGATGTCAATAACACTGAAGAGTTGTGGGAAGCTATGAAGGCTGAGTTTGACCAATGGCTGTTTCCATTTAACCTGGAGCCAGGAAAGGCCATGTGAGATAATGGTGAGAACCAGGTGGCGACCTTATAGTGGGGCAAACTTGCATATGTGACTTGCATGGCTTTCATCTTCAACCTGGTTGTACAGCACTTTCTACAACACTATCCCGGTCTCATGAGCTGCTGCAGAAGCAATCGTCGTTGTGTATTCTGTCGTTCACACCCCGCGTCTGATCAAATAGCATCATTACAGAGGTCTTTCGGATAGCTGGAAACCCATTTGATATGCATTGTGCTGATGTGGTGATATTCCACTCTGCATGTTTCAATCAATTCTGGCAACAGCGACAAGCCCTTGCACAGTATGTAATGATGTGTAGAGTAAGTCAAAGCGAGCCAAATGTGGTGAAAATGACACTTGCAGAGTGGGCACAGATCAAGGACACCTGCACCCTTCTGCATAGTTTCGAAATGGCAACTAAGATTGTTAGTGATGACGACGCAATCATCAGCATCACTATTCCGGTCATCCACATGCTAGAGCAAACTTGAAAAAGTCTGCGGGATGAGGTGGTGGACCCAGTGGAAGAAGAGGAGAATGTGGAAGGGATACCAATATATCTAAGGTAGGTGCCATGGGAGGGTGGAATAGAGTGACAGAGTGGGATTAATCATAGCAGACAAACTGTTAGTGAAGGTGCAGGAGTCTGGGAACAAATGGAGGAAAACAAGGATAAAGAAGTGACACAGAACAGTCACAAGATTAAGAAGAAATTATTCCCCTTTCTGTTGTCCAAGTTTGGCGGAGGAGGATGGAGGAAGCAACGTCGGTTGTTACCAGGGGCATCACTACAACAGGTGCAGGGATTGCCATCGCACCCGAGCCCTGGAGCCTAGTGGGCCGCAAAAGTCCCTTTGGCCTATAGAAAAAGGCTATTGCTATTAAAGAGTTGCAATAATTGGGGGCCCCATTGGAGCTTTTGCATCAGGGTCTCTGAGATTAAGGTTAAGCCACTGGTTGTTACCTCATCATCAGCACAACAAGGACTTGGGCCACATGAATGCATCAGATACATGAGTGCCTTCTTGCTGCACTATATGCAACATGATGACCGTATTGTTAGGGTTCAAATTAGCGCTGACTACTGGGTTGCCACACTGTTAGATCCACAGTACAAGAGTAGATTTAGCCAAATTCTTCCTGCCCTGGTCAGGGACATGTGCATGTTGGAGGATCAAAAAATGCTTGTAGACTGTTTTTCTCTAAGACAGCAGTGAGGGAAACAGATCACATTGAAGATTTTCACTTCCAACCTGAGGAATGTCGAGTCATCAGTGCAGAAACATTAGCAGCAGTAGTTTAACTGTCAGAAGCAATTTCTTGGCGTCGTTTGACCAATTTTTTAAAAGAGCCCATCCACCATCAGAACTGAGTACAAGTCTGAGACATAGTGAGGATGTTGCAGGAGTATCTAGAGAGGATGGTGCAGGAGTATCTAGAGCTCAATATCTATGCCATCATCGTGGGTTTGGACCCTTTTGCATTTTGGGTTTTTAAAAGGGAGAAGTTTACTGAGATTGCCAATCATGCCTTGCAGGTTTTTTCATTCCTAGCAGCCAGCATTCTTTCAGAACATGCCTTCAGCACTGCTGGTGGTGTCCTGATGGATAAACCCATCTGGCGTTTCCCTGAAAGTGCAGACTTCCTAACTTTGATCAAGATGAATTCATTGATCTCCAAGGACATTTCCACCCTAGTGGCAGACTGTGTAGACTAGGCGATGTTGTTCATTTCAGTGTGCTGCATTGATCTTGCCACTATACAATTTTTAATTTGGGTCAGTTCATGTCATTTTGATTGGATCTGACCCTAATTTTTTGAAATGTGGAGACTCTTCTTGGGGATCTCTTTGCTGTGTGTTTCTTGAATTTAGCAGGGCTCTCTAAGCAAAGTGCCTACATGTGTCACTCATCCCCCTGCTACAAATCAATGTTTAACCTTCAAATGCTAGGCCAGGCCCTCTTCCAGACCATGTACCATGCATGCAGGCTGAGCCATTATACAATTTTTATTCTGGGTCAATTAATGCTACTTTTGTAGTATGTAGCCCCAATTTTTTGGAAATGTTGAGACTCTTCTTAGGGATTTCTTTGTTGTGTATGTCATGAATTTTGAAGGACTCTCTAAGGGCCCTTTCACATCAGCGTTTTTTGAAATTCGCGGCAGATGCGGTGAAAAAAACGCATCTGCCGAGATTACCACATACTGGCTGCACTTGCGGTTGCGGTAAACGCCATGCAAAGTATAGGCGTACTTGCGGCAGGTGCGGCAAGTGCGGTTTTTTTCGCGGCCGCACCTGCCGCAAGTGCAAAACCGCACTTGCCGCACCTGCCGCAGGTACGCCTATACTTTGCATGGCGTTTACCGCAACCGCGCCGCAAGTGCAGCCGGTATGCGGTAATCGCGGCAGATGCGGTTTTTTCACCGCATCTGCCGCGAATTTCAAAAAACGCTGATGTGAAAGGGCCTTAACCAAAATGCCTACATCACTCATCCCCCTGCTAGTAATCAATGTTTAACCTTTAAATGGTAGACCAATCTCTGTGCCATGCATGCAGACTGTGCCATTATACAATTTTTATTCTGAGTCCATTTGATAAGTTGTAAAGTGAGAAATATTCACTAGTTGTTTACTCCTGGCCAAATAGATATGGACTGGGTGCATGCAAAGAAAGAAATACACCGAACACACAGTCCTCCTCGGTCTGTTATGTCACAGCTCCAAGTAAGATCTATTTAATCAGGCATGGACTTATATAAACTCAATAAGGGGCTCGGTTAGCCGGAGAATGGGAATAGTTGAATGTATTCATTGGTTAATGGATTGGGAATGGACTAGTACATGAGTGGATCTATGAGGTCATCAGGATAGGTTGGTCTTGATCAAGTGTCTCCAGGCGACGTGTCATTCTGTGATTGGTCAGTCCTTCTAGGGAATTCAGCTTCCTCCCAGAACTCCCTTGTACAACAGGATGTAATCATAGATTCAGTCACCATCTTGCATATCGGGGCATGGTGTGATGAAACAGGAAATGGCGGCCATGTTTAGGTCTAAACAAGCTTATGTAAGGTGAAATTATACACTATATGGGTCATTTCTCTTAATCCATTATTTCTTAAGGTTAATTAAGTATTTGATCCTATGGCTTTCCTCAACACATTGATGCCACTTTGGTGGTATCTGCCCTAATTTTTTGAAATATGGAGATTCTTCTTAGGTTCTCCTTCTTGTGTTTCCTGAATTTAGCAGGGCTTTCTCAGAATGATGCCTACATCTGTCAATTATCCTCCTGTACCTGATCAATGTTGAAGCTTTAAATGTTGGACCAGGCCTTGTCAAAGGCATCCATAGTGTACCATTGTTGGCAGCGGATCATTCAGGATTCACTGAAAGCATGTTGAGAACAGAACTTAGCTTTAATTAGCAACAAACAGGTATAGATATGAAGGACTTTATGGAAACAGGAATATATATCTTAAATGTCTCTCTGCCGCATCAGCAGCTGCTGTGCTTCTCTTCACATGCACAGACACAGTAAAATGGTTACAGTCACATGGTATTTCCTGTGTGTGAGCCTCTGGGAGTGTTCCTCTTTTTTTTTTTAAACTAACTTTACTGACAATGCACAAACCCAGCAATTCAACACTTACACATACAGGATTGGAGTTGTTGCACTAAATATATTTCCAACATCCCTGATAAAAATGTTAACTCTGGGAAATATATGGCCCTTTTCCTGGTGTCTGCCACAAATTTGAGCTGTTTTGGCAGCTTTTAGGCCCCCATAAAGCTGTATTCTATGTGTTTGCTTTTCCCTCCAGTTGAAACTTATGGGGTCCGGAAGTTCGGTGAACGGAGCATTGAACAATTTGGCAAACATATTGCGATTCGGCAAACTGAACCCAAACTTCAAAAGGTTCACTCATCTCTAATCGTGACTTCAAAACATGGCATGAAATGTTAACTCAGCTAATTGAATGGTTGCAGTAGCAACCTATAATAGAGCTCTTGATTAACTAAACCTACTTACACAGATCTGTGGTTAGTTAGCTGATATGTTTGGAATAATCTACCTTTCAAGTTCCCTCAAAAACTGCGTAAAAGTATGATTAGAAGAATTGATGCTTTGATGGCAAACAGTGGTCACACCAAATATTGATTTGATTTAGAATACTCTTTGGTTTATTCACTTTGCAGCATATTAATTAATTCAAATAGATTATTAATACTTCTATTGTTTAAATCATTCTTACCTTGCAGCATCTTTTCCACACTTGCCTAAAGGTTTTGCACATTGCTGGAGATTTTTCAAGAGCTTAGCATTGTCCTGTAAATTCATGTGTAAGAGAACTACAATACATAAAATGAACTGGTACTTAAACTGGCAAAGCACAAAGAATATACAAGTACAGACAGTGAAGACTGTTAATATAACGTGTGTTTCTTTTTTCCAGCTGCTTCCATATCTTCAATCCAATCTCACAGGATTTAAACACCTTGAAATCCTTAACTTCAAGAAAGGGAGTGTAATTGTGAACAGCAAGCTGAAATTTACTGAGTCTGTGCCCTATAATGTCACCGAGGCTGTCCATTGTGTTTTGGAAGATTTTTGCAATGCTGTAGCTCAGCTCCTCAATTTACAGATTGACAGTTACTCACTTGACATTGAGCCAGGTAAGAATATACAAGTATCTAAAATAGTCTAAATGTATATAAAAATAACTTCAATATGGAAAATTGAATTGAGAACCCGCTGTCCTATCTAAGGCTGCTTTCACATAACGATTTTTTCATTTCCGATGCTGTCCGAAAAAAATCGGACAGCATCGGACCGATTTTCGGACCCCATGCATCCCTATGGGGATCGGACCGAATCGGATGTGCACTAAATGCCATCCGATTTGGTCCGATCCGAATCTGTCAGATTTTATTTTCGGTGCTAAAATCGGAGCAAGCTCCGATTTTAGCACCGAAAATAAAATCTGACAGATTCGGATCGGACCAAATCGGATGGCATTTAGTGCACATCCGATTAGGTCCGATCCCTATAACATGGGGCCCTATGGAGAAGGGTCCGAGGAAACATCTGATGTCTCCTCGGACCCCGTTTTACTGTACTGAGCATGCTCAGTACAGTAAAACTGCTCCTAACTAGGAGCACAAGTGTTTAAAAAAAAAAAAAAGGTTATTCTCACCTCTCCTCGAGCCCCCGCCGTCTTCTGCCATCTTCTTGGAGGCTCCCGGTGGCTCTCGCAGGCTGCCGGTGTCAGCAGAGGGCTTCCTCTGCCTTATAGGACCAGCGGTGATGTCACAGTCATGTGACCGCGGGTTACCATGGTGAACCCGCGGTCACGTGACTGTGACATCACCGCAGGTCCTGAACAGCAGAGGAAGCGCTCTGCTGACACCGGCAGCCTGCGGGAGCCACCGGGAGCCTCCAAGAAGATGGCAGAAGACGGCGGAGGCTCGGGGGGAGGTGAGAATAAACTTTTTTTTTTTTTCTTTTCTTCACCCCGCAGGGAACGATTTTATGCCGGAATCGGGTGCCTATTTGGCACCCGATTCCAGGCATCAGAAGAGAGCCGATGCTGTCCGAATTATATCGGACAGCATCGGCTCCCTAAAATCGTAATGTGAAGGTAGCCTAAGCCTAAACAATGGGTCAACTATAACTATATTGTTAACCCTTCAGTTCTCTCTGTATTATACAAATCTAATAATGGTTTCCTTAAGACTCAGTCTCTTGTTCAATTAAACATGTAATATACCGTATATACTCGTGTATAAGCCGAGTTTTTCAGCCCAAAAATTGGGCTGAAAAGTCTCCCCCTCAGCTTATACACGGGTCAATACGGTAGGCTGCGTGGTGGGGGCTGTGTCCAGGGCTAGGGAGGCTGGAGGAGGCGGTGGGAGGTTGCTGAATGAGCGGCCCCGTCACGTGGGGCCGCTCATTACATATGCACTGCTTCCCCCTGTCAATCAGCGGCAGGGGAAAGCAGTGCATAACTAAATATATCCCCCCAAATGCTGGCACTTGCCCCCCTGCTTGTAAGGCCCCCCCGGCTGCTATTATTACCATCCTCTGTCTTCTTCATCGCGCGCGCAGGTCCCTCCGTGCTCCCGTCCTCCGTAGCATCCAGGGTCATGTGACCGGCCGGTCGCAAGACGTCATCGCTACGCGACGGCCGGGGACCCCGGATGACGCCGGGAGCATGGAGGACGGGAGCACGGAGGCACCTGCGCGCGCGATGAAGAAGACAGAGGATGGTAAGATAAGCAGCCGGGGGGGCTTACAAGCAGGGGGGCAAGTGCCAGCATTTGGGGCTGCCTGTATACACCTTTGGGGCTGGGGCTGCTGTATACACCTCTGGGGCTGCCTGTATATAAAACCAGGGGGGTCTCTGTATATACCACCTCTGGGGCTGCCTGTATATACCACCACTGGGGCTGCTGTATACACCTCTGGGGCTGCCTGTATATACCACCACTGGGGCTGCCTGTATACACCTTTGGGGCTGGGGCTGCTGTATACACCTCTGGGGCTGCCTGTATATAAAACCACTGGGGCTGCCTGTATATACCACCTCTGGGTCTGCCTGTATATACCACCTCTGGGGCTGCCTGTATACACCTTTGGGGCTGCCTGTATATACCACCACTGGGGCTGCTGTATACACCACTGGGGCTGCTGTATACACCACTGGGGCTGCCTGTATATACCACCACTGGGGCTGCCTGTATATACCAACTCTGGGGCTGCCTGTATATACCACCTCTGGGGCTGCCTGTATATACCACCACTGGGGCTGCCTGTATACACCTTTGGGGCTGCCTGTATATACCACCACTGGGGCTGCCTGTATACACCTCTGGGGCTGCCTGTATATACCACCACTGGGGCTGCCTGTATATACCTTTGGGGCTGCCTGTATATACCACCACTGGGGCTGCTGTATACACCACTGGGGCTGCTGTATACACCACTGGGGCTGCTGTATACACCACTGGGGCTGCCTATATATACCACCACTGGGGCTGCCTGTATATACCAACTCTGGGGCTGCCTGTATACACCTTTGGGGCTGCCTGTATATACCACCACTGGGGCTGCCTGTATACACCTCGGGGGCTGCCTGTATATACCACCACTGGGGCTGCCTGTATACACCTTTGGGGCTGCCTGTATATACCACCACCGTGGCTGCTGTATACACCTCTGGGGAGGCTGCTGTATACACCACTGGGGAGGCTGCTGTATACACCACTGGGGCCTGTATACACCACTGGGGAGGCTGCTGTATACTACCACTGGGGAGGCCTGTATACCACTGGGGAGGCTGCTGTATACTACCACTGGGGAGGCCTGTATACCTGTGCTGGGGTCCACCCTCGGCTTATACACGAGTCAATATGTTTTCCCAGGTTTTGGGGGCAAAAGTAGGGGGGTCGGCTTATACACGGGTCGGCTTATACACGAGTATATACGTACTCTAAAAGATTGTATATGCTGAGAGAAGAGGTTAAGCTAAATCCTACTTCATGTCTCTTTCTTTATTTGAAGACAAGACAAAAATCCAGTTCAGCACTTAAAGGGGTTGTCCGGGCTTATTTTTTATTTCATATTTATATCTAGGCTGCAAAATGTTGACAATCTGCAATATACATGTTGTCAACATTTTGCAGGGTTTCCTAGATATAAACACATTTACTGCTGGCAGAAAGTGTCCAGGGGGTGTGATTGTGCATACTGGTCGTTTACACCTACTGTAGCACAATCACACCCCCTCCCCTATACCTAGTATGGCCAGCCACCCCCAGGCCATACATGCCCGCCCCCTCCCCACTGTACTCTATTGAATGCCACCACTCCCAGGGATCCTACTGGCCGCCCCAGCCCCTAAATCACCACCCACCCTCTGCAAAACAGCGGTCCCCAGTGCACTGATACAAGGTGCCGAAACCGCTGCTGTGAAAGCGATTCCGGCACACTGTGTCAGTGCAGCCGGGGACCCGCTGCATATGTGTGCTGCTCTCACCCTCCATGTCCTGTGCAGCCGGTCCCGGTCCGCCCAGTCCCGGTCCGCCATGGTCCCGGTCCGCCCAGTCCCGGTCCGCCATGGTCCCGGTCCGCCCAGTCCCGGTCTTGTGCAGCCGGGGTCTGCACTGCAGCCGTATCTGTGCTGTGTGTGTGGAGCGGTGCCCGTCGCTTGATCTCTTCAGACCTCCAGTACCATAGAGCAGAGGCTGTGGAGCGGTCCTCTCTATACCGCTCCACCAGCTCTATGGTACTGGAGGTCTGAAGAGATCAAGCGACGGGCACCGCTCCACACACACAGCACAGATACGGCTGCAGTGCAGACCCCGGCTGCACAAGACCGGGACTGGGCGGACCGGGACCATGGCGGACCGGGACTGGGCGGACCGGGACCATGGCGGACCGGGACTGGGCGGACCGGGACCGGCTGCACAGGACATGGAGGGTGAGAGCAGCACACATATGCAGCGGGTCCCCGGCTGCACTGACACAGTGTGCCGGAATCGCTTTCACAGCAGCGGTTTCGGCACCTTGTATCAGTGCACTGGGGACCGCTGTTTTGCAGAGGGTGGGTGGTGATTTAGGGGCTGGGGCGGCCAGTAGGATCCCTGGGAGTGGTGGCATTCAATAGAGTACAGTGGGGAGGGGGCGGGCATGTATGGCCTGGGGGTGGCTGGCCATACTAGGTATAGGGGAGGGGGTGTGATTGTGCTACAGTAGGTGTAAACGACCAGCATGCACAATCACACCCCCTGGACACTTTCTGCCAGCAGTAAATGTGTTTATATCTAGGAAACCCTGCAAAATGTTGACAACATGTATATTGCAGATTGTCAACATTTTGCAGCCTAGATATAAATATGAAATAAAAAATAAGCCGGACAACCCCTTTAAGGCTCCTGTTATTTCAATAGGAAGATCTTAGCGAATTAAACTGGTGCCAGCCATCTCTGGTTGTATTTCTTGTTAGAAAAAGAATTGGGCATATTGAAATCCAATATGTCTACTTCCTAATTTTTTTCTTTGTTGTTAAGGGTTAGTCAGTAGAACCCATACATAAAAACAACGTATTTCTGATCCCACAGAAATAAAATGGTTGTGCTCATCTTATATGTCGACAATAGAAGTGCAAGTCCCATGCATAGATCAAGTGAATCAAGAAATCAAAGTCAAAAGTCATGAATAAATAGATGCGGCTTTAAATTCAAGGGAATTTCTTGTTCTGTGGCTGCCCTTCCCTGCTTTCCCCCAAACCTGCAATAACATTTTAGAAAAGTTGCAGAGATGGTATAAAAACTGCAAAAGGATATGCCAGTATACTATTGAGAATTGCTTGATAAATCTCCTGTGTTTCAAGTAATCATCATCAACATTTTTCCTGCTGTCAACGAATAGTCAATTTTTTTTACATCCAGAGACATACAGCCCACCCTGAGCTAGTCGTACTCACACGTTACAACAACTCATCTGTTGATTGCTCTCAGTGTGAGAAACAAGATAAAAATCACACACGGGTCGGAAGGAGCCCGGTAAGCCCTTGAAAGACAGGGTTACCCAAGGCTAGGCTGGGACCAAAGTGGCGGCTCTGGGTGACCGAAGCAACAAGCAGGTACACGAACACACTGGCGGGGAATACTGATTCCAAGTCAGGGTTCCCACTACAAGGGTTGGAGGCACAGCAGCACTATAGGACCCGGCTTGCTGCCCACACACATAGGGGGAAGCCACACAAAAGGGACCGAGCTGCCGCCATACAACCCACACGGAAGAGCAGATGAGGAGCTAGCCTGAAAGATTAAAGAAAGAGTGAAGGGTCTCAGGAAGATAACCTGGCTGCAGGGGGTTGAGAGTAACCGGATTTAACTGTACTGTGAACTGAACTGTGAGCTGTTTGAACTGTAAAGAACTTGCAAGTAAACCCGGTGAAGCCTGTTTAAAACTCCCGTGTATGATTCCCGGTATACAGAACATTTATCACACTTACACCCTGTCAGGAGCTGCCCGTGGTGGGCTCATCCACCTTGCTGCAGCATCCATCCATCCTCCTGACAGAAGTACACTGCAGTGGTGGTCCCCTTTCTGACCACAACCCGTGGGTGGCATCCTCGACAACAATCTCCCCTGTAAATATTACCCTTTTACTTACGGAACCCGGGACACGGTCCAGACCAAGACCGCCGTGATATCCCCAGCTGTACCCTGGTCCGGTACTGAGTACCCCGTCCCAGTGGGCTCCACACTTTGGACTGGGGTGGGCTGTAGCAGTCTGGAGGTGGCTGGCCATACTGTAGACTTGGCGAGGGGGCATGTGTGTGTTGGAATCTGGGAGTAAATGACCTGTTCTTCATTTACATGAAGCTCCAGCACACACACACCCCCTGGACATTCTCTGGCTGCTGCAAATCAGTGATATCTAGGTAACCCTGCAAAATGTTGACAGGATGTATATTACAAACTGTCAACATTTTATAGCCTAGATACACATGTAAATCATAGAAAAAGTACAGACAACCCCTTTAACTCCCAATTGAAAGTTTGCAATAAAAACACATTTCTTAAGACTGGCCGGTTGCCTCACCTCACTACTCTTAACTATCCCTGATTCTCTCTTCCAAACACTCGGCAGCTCTTTGTAATAATAATAATAATAATAATAACTGTTCTTGTACAGATACCGGTTGATGACTAGTTTATGGAGCATTACATGAATGCCCCTACCTATTATACTGATGACCGGACCATACAATACAAGCACTTTTTACCATTTACTTTTTGTGTTTCCCCTATTCTCTGATAGACTGTTAGCTTGGGAGCAGAGGTAACGATATCGTTAACGATATCGTTCAAACGTCACAATTTGTGATTGTTCAAACAATATCGTTAGTGCGTCTTTGCGTGCAAACGAACGATGTAGGAAGGAAAAATCGTTGGAACGTTCATCCAAAATTTGAGATCCGGACCTCAAATCTATCGTTCGTCGTCCAATTAATGTCATGGGAAGAAGCAACATTGTTCAGTGTGAAACCTTTTTGAACGATATCGCTCATATTTCTATTATTCCTGCCGCTTTGTAAATTCGTTCAAACGTTCTTCTCCAAATAGCTGGAGCGTTGCCAAATTTAAGATAGTTAACGATATCCTTGCGTGTGACAACACTCTAACGATGTAAGAAGGATTGCGGTCACGTGACATAGCTAACGATTTCATTCACCTATATCCTAGCATGTGAAGCGGCCTTAACACTTCTTGGTATACTTTGAACTATGTGTTACTCTAAACTGTCTAATCTTGTTTGTACAGATTCTCTCCGAGTTGTAAAGTGTTGTGGAATATTTTAGCAGTATTTGGTTAGTATTTTACCACAGTATTTGTAAACCAAAAGCAGGATTAGGACAATCAGAGATAAAATATATTAGAAACACGTCACAGCTTCTGTATTTTCTACCCATTTCTGATTTTGGCTTACAATTACTGAGATAAAAATCTCACCGAATACTTACTGTGTGCACAAGTCCTTATAAATCCTGAGGTAAAAATCTCACCAAATACTCAACGTGTGCATGTGGCTTTACAAATACTGAGGTAAAAAAACTCACCAAATACTCACCGCGTGCTCAAGGCCTTAGGCCGGTTTCACACCACGGTTTTGTGTATCCCGGCTCACACCAGACAGCCCAGATCCGGTTTGGACCCCATAGTATTCCTATGGGGCCGGATGGAGCCAGATGGCAGCTATGTGCCATCCGGTTTCCATCTGTCCAGGAGGATCTGGCAGCATTCGGATTTTTCTCCCGGACACAAAAATGTTGCTTTCAACGTTTTTGTGTCCAGGGAAAAAAATCTAAGAAAATTAGATGGTCCTGGATCCTTCCAGATCCGGCGTGGTCCGGTGCCCCCTAGCATGAGGGTATATGGCGCTGGATCTGACATAACATCGGATGCAGGAGCCGGACGCTGGGTTCTGGAGTTTAGCAGCGAGAGCTGCTAAACTTCAGCACCACAAGCTGTCCCCTGCTGAGCCTTCAGGACCGCGGCTAGCAAAATTCAGCAGCTGCGGCTGCAATCAGAGGAATCCGGCTACAAACCGGACCGGAGGGCATATTTGTCCTCTGTTTCTGTTTGAAAATCGGGTTCGGGGCTGTCTCATGCCGGACAGCCCCGGACCCGTTCACACCGTGGTGTGAATCCGACCTTACAAATACTGAGGTAAAGATTTCCCCAAATACTCAATGAGTCCACATGACCTTACAAATACTGAGGTAAAAATTATTATTAATATATATTTATATAGCGCCATTAGGTTCCATGGCGCCTTACATGTGTAAGGGCAGATGAGGACAAGAAAGTAAAATGACGACAGTTAAAACATACGGGTACAGTAGGGCAGAGGATCCTGTCCACGAGAGCTAACAGTCTATAGGGGATAGGTGGGGAGACAGTAGGAGGGGGAGAGGTGAGGGTGAGATGGTGCAGCGGATTAGGTTTCAGTGTGGGTTGTAGGCTTGAAGGAAGAGGTGGGTCTTCAGGTTTTTCTTGAAGGTACCCAGGGAGGGGAGTGTCTGATGTGGTGGGGGAGAGAGTTCCAAAGTATGGCAGATGCACAAGAGAAGTCTTGTATGCGGTTGTGGGAGGAGGAAATGCGAGGGGAGAAGAGAAGGAGCTCTTGAGAGGAGCGCAGATTGCGTGAAGGGAGGTATCGGGAGACTAGGTCGGAGATGTATGGAGGGGACAGGTTTTGTATAGCCTTGTATGTCAAGGTTAGGGTTTTGAACCCGAATCTCTGGGAAGAGGGGAGCCAGTGAAGGGCTTGGCAGAGGGGGGAGGCAGAGGAGTAGCGGGAAGACAGGTGGATGAGTTGGGCAGCGGAATTGAGGATGGTTCGGAGAGGTGCAAAGCAGGTAGCGGGGAGGCTGGTGAGGAGGAGGTTGCAGTAGTTGAAGCGGGAGATAATAAGGGCATGGACAAGGGTTTTAGCAGTGTCTTGGTCAAGGAAAGAGCGGATTCGGGTAATGTTTTTGAGCTGGAGTCTACAGGTGGTGGTGAGGGTTTGGATGTGGGGCTTGAAGGAGAGGGAAAAGTCGAGGATTACCCCAAGGCACTTGGCATGGGGGAAAGGAAGAGTGTCTAGGGGGAAGACGATGAACTCAGTCTTGTCCATGTTCAATATTAGGAAGCGAGCGGAGAAGGTTGAGATGGCGGACAGGCATTGTGGAATTTTGGATAGTAAGGAGGTGATATCGGGGCTGGACAGGTAGAGTTGGGTGTCATTGGTGTAGAGGTGGTATTGAAGGCCATGGGACTCAATGAGTTGGCCTAGGCCGAGGGTGTAAATGGAGAAGAGTAGTGGTTCCAAGACCAAGCCTTGGGGAACTCCAACAGATAAGGGGTAGGGCGAGGAGGAGGTGTGGGAGTAGGTGACGCTGAAAGTCTGATCTGTTAGGTAAGAGGAGATTCAGTAGAGGGCTAAGTTAGTGATGCCAAGAGATTCGAAAATTTGAAGTAGGAGGGAGTGTTCGACTGTGTTGAAGGCAGCAGAAAGGTCAAGAAGGAGAAGGATGGAGTAGTGTCACTTGCTCTTGGCAGTCAGTAGGTCGTTGATGACTTTGGTTTCGATGGAGTGGTGGGGTCAGAAACCGGATTGTAGGCGGTCAAAGAGAGAGCAGGAGGAGAGGTGGGAGCACAGTTCGGAATAGACATGTTGTACAAGTAATTTTGAGGCGAAGGGGAGGAGAGATATGGGGCGATAGTTGGAGACTGCTGCAGAGTCGAGGGAGGGTTTTTTTGATCATGGGTGTGATTAGGGCGTATTTGAAGGATGAGGGGAAAACACCGGTATTGTATTAAGTGTTAAAGAGGATCTGTCACCAAACCAGGCATTGTGAACTAATTACAGCACTGGATGCAGCATGTCTGCTGCATCCAGGCAAGGGATCCCCCAGCACTTGAGCCGCCCTGTACCACAAGTAAATACACTTAGCAAACTTACATTGTGCAGCCATAAAGGAGGTGGCTAGAGGCTGTAGCCAAAGGGCAGATTCACACCCCCTGCATGTGTAATCTGCCCACCGCTGCCAATCATTGTCTCCCTCTTCTGCAGCATAATAGAGAGTTTTGGGTTTTTTTCCCCAGAAATGGCCGTTTAGCCATGCCCCTGTGGTGACGCCACTGCTTCTACCCGCCCTGCTCTATGGTTAACATAGAGCAGGGCGGGGAAAGGTGGTGATGTCAGAGCAGGAGCTCGGCCGCCCCGCCTCCTGCAGTGACATCAACGCTTATACCCGCCTTCTATGTTAACCATAGATCAGGACGGGTATAAGCGGTGACGTCACTGCAGGGGGTGGGGCCAAACGGCCATTTCTGGGAGGAAAAAAAAACCTCTCTATTATGCTGCAGAAGAGGGAGACAATGATTGGCAGCGGTGGGAAGTGTATTTACTCGGGATACAGGGCGGCTCAAGTGCTGGGGGACCTCTTGCCTGGATGCAGAAGTCATGCTGCATCCAGTGCTGTAATTAGATCACCATGCCAGGTTTGGTGACAGCAAATAGAAAAACAAGCGGTGTCAGAGGTTTGGAGCGCTAAAGAAACCACGGGTTGGTGATTAAATTACCGATAATTTATTGCACGAACAGCAGGGGTCCAGTATGCCACAACGGTTTCGACGCACAGATGCGTCTTTCTCAAGTAGGTTTGGTGACAGGTCCTCTTTAAGTTAAAGAGATGGTTAGGTCAGGGATGAGGACTGTGGTGAGGTTAGGGATGAGGTGGGAGGGGAGTGGGTCGAGAGCACAAGTGGTGATGTTTTATTGTGCTAGAAGTGAGGAGAGGTGATCTTCTGTCATGGAGGAGAAACTACTTTAGGACGAGGGGGGTTGGGCGATAGAGTGGGAGACTGAGGGGATTGTGGATTGAAGCTTTCTCTGATTTTGTCGATCTTCTGTTTGAAAAGGTGGCAAAGTCATCGATGGAGATGAGGGGAGAGGGAGAGGGTGCGGGGGGACAGATTAAAGAGTTGAAAGTTTTGAATAAATGCTTGGGGTTGTGGGACGGGGTGGTTATTAGAGAAGAGAAATAGGCTTGTTTTGCGGTGGTGAGTGCTGTCTTGAAGTCGATGAGGGACTTTGTACAAGGTGAAGTGTGCTGAGGAGTGGGATTTCTTCCATCTTCGCTCAGCCGCCCTAGACGTCCGTTGAAGTGTTTTAGTGAGGGTGGTGAGCCAAGGTTGTCTGTGTGCACAGGTTTTGTTGTATGAGAGGGGGGCGGCCTGGTCGAGGGCTGAGGTGAGAGTGGTGTTATAGAGGGTGGCGGCTGCATCAGCGTCTTGAGAGGAAGCCAAGAGTGAGTGGCAGTCAATGAGTTTAAGGTTTCTGCGTTTCCGGAGAGATGGGAGCATTGTAGGAGGGGAGGGGGGGGAGTATTGTAGGAGGGGAGAGGGAGGAGAAGGTCAGCAGGTTATGGTCAGATAGGGAGAGGGGTAAGTTTGCGAGGTCGGTGAGGGAACAGAGGCGGGTGAAGACGAGGTCTAGTGTGTCGCCAACATTGTGTGTGGCAGAGGTGGACCATTGGGATTGGGAGAGGCTGAAGGAGGAGGTTAGAGGTAGGAGTCTAGAGGCAGCAGTGTGGGGGGTGTCAATGGGGATGTTGAAGTCACCCATGATGATGGTGGGGATGTCGGAGGAGAGGAGGTGGAGAAGCCAGATTGTGAAGTGGTCGAACAAAATGGAAGAGGATTCTGGGGTAGACAGCTAGTTGGAGGTTGCAGAGGGAGTGTGCCTTGAAGGATGGTAGGGTGGCAGAGGGGGGCGGTGTAATTGCGGTGAAGGAGCAGCTATTGGGCAGCAGTAGGCCAACACCTCCGCCGCGGGTGATGCTGGGGCAGGGAGTGTGGGAGAGAGTGAGTCTCTCACCAATACTCAATGTGTGCACATGGCCATACAAATACTAAGGTAAAATTCTCACCAAATACTCAACGAGTGCATGTGGCCTTATGGTATTCTTTAAAAAATGGAGTGGGAGGACAGTATGTCTTTCAGATGTCCAAGGTGCAAGTACACGAACAAAAAGTGATTATGCCTCTGATGACAAAATAAAGTACATGAAACAGATCTGCATATATTCTACTGAGGTACAAGAGCTTCTTAAGCAATGACTAAATAAAGTACAAATTAAAGTCGATGTTAACTTCATGTGAAATATAATCACTGGGCAGCTATAGCTGAAGGAACATAAACATGCCAATATACACCGATACCTCTATCAGCTTTAAAATATGAAAATGGTTTCTTCAATGTTTATAAAGGATTTGTTTGATGATCTGCTTTTTGCAAACAAGGTTGAATATCACAATATGATACATCATAGTAATAGCGCTTGTCTCTGTGCCTTGTTCCTTCAGGGGAAATTGGTCGCTTAATAGCATTTTGTTATTATGCTAGCTCATAACAATACTATAATTCTAAATATTCATTTAAAATCATATTAAATAATCATACATAAAGTATTAGGCATTGTCTGTGCATGCAGAATATCTTAACTATAGGCAAATGTAAGTGGAAATAAAACTACTAAGACTAATTTGTGGATCAAAATTAAGGTAACCAGTCATTTGGATCTAAAAATTCACCAATTTACAAGTACACCTTAAAAGGAACTGTCAGGTTACTTGGGCACCCAGAACTATGAGCAGTTCTGTTCCCATACGGTACCTATAATCCCTGCCTAATGGTCCCTGCATGTTGTAGCATGCAAAAACAGATCAGTAGAAAAAGGTTTTCTAAAGACCATTTATGGGATGTTAATTAGGGTTTTGACTAACCTAGGGGGCAGGACAGAGGTTGAGTCAACTTTAATCCATGTCAACTGGCTGCAAGTGTGATTTAGTTATTGCCAACATCTGTTAGGTGCCACAGCTAAGTTACAGGTGCTGTTAATTACACAAATTAGAGAAGCATCACATGATTTTTCTAACAGTGCCAATACTTTTGTCCACCCCCTTTTTTATGTTTGGTGTGGAATTATATCCAAATTGGCTTTAGGACAATTCTTTTTTCATTGAAGACAAATTAAATGAAGATAATAATACCAAAGAATTTGTGATTGCAATCATTTTCAGGAAGAACTGATTATTATCTGACAGAATTGCAGGGGTGTCAATACTTTTGGCCACAACTGTACATAAGATGAGGGCAGATGGTTATAACATCAGTAAGTACAGATATATTTATCCAACAGGATGTAACGATATACTGCGTGCCAAAGGCCGCTATTCTGATGTATAAGAGTGCAATTTGTTATTTCCAATAACTGTAGAGGATGTCTCCCTCAGAGACGAGGACACCTGAATGTGTTAAACACAAATGACAATAAAAGATTTACCAGGATGCAAGTTGTACAAGGTTAAAGGTATACGGGGATTGCAGATACTGTGGAGCTATAGCCATCTGAACAATTAATAGATGTCTCCCAAGGGACATAATCACAATGGAATCCACTCATATGTGTTCAAACTGCAAGGAGCTAGGCTTGTCAAGTGAAAATGGTAAGGGGCTACCACCGATGGCATCTTATGATACATGGTTTAATAACATTTAGGCTGGCTTCACACCATGGCACCATCAGGTCCAGGGCTGTCCGGTGTGAACCGAACAGCCCCGGACCCAATTTGCAAACAGAACAGGAGGACAAATATGCCCTCCGGTCCTGTTTATAGCCGGATTCTGCAGAGAGTAGCTGAAGGAGCTGTCCCCTGCTGAAATGGTGCTGAACCACTTCACAGGGGACAGCTCCCTGGTGCTGAAGTTCAGCGTAGCTCACGCTGAACTGCAGCAGCTGGCGTACGGCTCCCAGATCCTCCCAGGTCTGGGCAATCCAGCGCCATAGACCCCCATGTTATGGAGCAGCGGATTGCCCCGGATCCGGGAGGATCTGATTTGGGCAGATTTTTCGCCCCGGACACAAAAACGTTGCAAGCAACATTTTTGTGTCCAGGAGGAAAATCCGAATTATCCCAGATCCTCCCGGACACATGGAAACCGGATGGCAGATAGCTGTCATCCGATTCCATCTGGCCCCATAGGGCTACATTAGAACAAAATCGGGTCCAGTGCTGTCTGGTTTACACCGGACAGCCCTGGACCTGATTGTACCGTGGTGTGAAGCCAGCATTAGTGATCAACCGTCATAGACATATGTTCACAATCTCATTTGAGAACAAGTCATACAATCACAAGTAAATTCACAGAAAAAAAAAACAGCATGGATTAATACAAATAAAGTGTATCATTCCTATAATTCATACTTTAGGATATTTTGTGCCCAGTTTTATAATCCAGAATAATTCTCGTAACAGGAGTTTTTTCCTCAAATCACCTCCTCTAACAGAAAAATCTAATTTTTTTATGCCATAGTATGAAAATTCACTTAATTCCCCATTATGTTTTTTTCAAAAAGATTTTTACGTGCTCCTGAATAGGATGCGTTTTTATTCTTAATATTGGTAACATGTTCAGCCAAAATGTAAAATAAAATATATTGGTTGTACAATACGTAAACTAAAGAAGAGGATGTCTTCTTTAGTTTACGTATTGTACAACCAATATAATTTATTTTACATTTTTAGCAGAATATGCAGTATACAACAAAATTCATATTGCAGTCGATTAATTTTTTGATGTCATTAACTGCATCAATTTTTTGTGTTTGTAGTGTATACTGACACATTGTGCATTTGGGGCACGCACATTTAAAAGAACCCTTGCAATTTAGCCAGGTTTTTCTATCCTTTTTTTGCAGTACATACAGACTCGGGGAAAGAATGGCACCTATCTATCTCCCTCTCCTTGGTACACACGCTAACCCTTCTTTCAGAATTATATTAAGGTCCGATCTTGATATAATATAGGGACACATCTGTTTATGATTGCTCTTATTTCATTAAATTGGCAACTATATGGAGTACTGAAAATGTTTTTTTTTCTCCATGCCATTGGATTTAGTTGGAATTAGTGTTGTTTCACCATTAACACCATTAAAGAAAACGGTTAATGACATAAAAACATTCATCAACTGCAATACGAATTATGTTGTATAGTGCATTTTTTTGCAAAAAATTTAAAAATAAAATATATTGCTTGTACAATAAGTAAATTAAAGAAAAGGATGGCTGAACATGTTACCAATATTAAGAACAAAAACGCATCTTATTCAGGAGCACGTAAAAATTTTGTGGAACAACATAACGGGGAATTACGTGAATTTTCATTATATGGCATAGAAAAAATAGATTTTTCTGTTAGAGGAGGTGATTTGAGGAAAAAACTCCTGTTACGAGAATTATTCTGGATTATAAAACTGAACACAAAATATCCTAAAGTATGAATTATAGGAATGATACACTTTATTTGTATTAATTCATGCTGGGTTTTTGTTTTTTTTCTGTGAATTTACTTGTGATTCTATGACTTGTTCTCAAATGAGATTGATTGTGAAACTTTGTGTGTCTATTGATCAACAGTTGGTCACTGTTTTTAAACCATGTATCATAAGGGATCTGTATCTCAGTGAATAAGGGCTTGCGCCAGAAACGCATTGAGACATGTCCCCAATCTGTATGATCTTTTAATGTACCTGAAATAAATTGAGCATTTTATTACAATTGGGACTCACCAAAAATTCTTTATATTTGGAGCTGAAATCAAGGCTACGGGCTTGAGACCCACATCATTGCTGGACGGCTTAACATTAATATTAGGATACAAGCAGTCTAATTTCTTTTCTTAAAAGAATTCAGGCGGCACTCACCGGTTTCTTTGAAGTGTTGTTTTAATCCTTTACGGGGTTACATGTGCAGGGAGGGAAAGGGGGTGCAGAGTCGGACGACAGTCGCCTGTTTCACGCTATATGCGTGATTGGACCTGTTGAAGCGCATACAGCGTGAAACAGCCAAAAATTCTTTATATTTGGAGCTGAAATTAAGGCTACAGGCTTGAGACCCGCATCATTGCTGGACGGCTTAACATTAATATTAGGATACAAGCAGTCTAATTTCTTTTCTTAAAAGAATTCAGGGGGCACTCACCGGTTTCTTTGAAGTGTTGTTTTAATCCTTTACGGGGTTACATGTGCAGGGTGGGAAAGGGGGTGCAGAGTCGGACGACAGTCGCCTGTTGCACGCTGTATGCGTGATTGGACCTGTTGAAGCGCATACAGCATGAAACAGCCGACTGGCGTCCGCCCCGCACCCCCCTTCCCTCCCTGCACATGTAACCCCATAAAGGATTAAAACAACACTTCAAAGAAGCCGGTCAGTGCCGCCTGAATTCTTTTATGCATGCTTTGAAGTCTTATACTTAGGCTGAGCAACACCGGAGTAACACTGGAGTGTACCTGCTGTAGTCCTCACAGAGGAGCTGATTCGCCTGGTTGGCGCCTGTGCCCCGATTTTCACCTTCTCATCTATGTAATTTCTTTTCTTACTTAGTCCAGGAACTGTTCTGGGATGGAAATCCACTGCAATTTTCTAGAAGTCTTACCCTCTAGCAACCAGTTACAGCTTGTGAATGAATGAATCCAGACACACAGAACACGGCGGCGCACACCACACACCACTGCAACCCCCCCACACCACCCCCGCAGCTTGAGTCCCTTGCTCAGCCCCCTTCCACCATGGACCCGTGTTACCTGCCTCCAACACCCCCGCTTCACCACCGTAACCACCCCTCAAAAAGCTATGGCGGGTCCAGGAATATATACAGTATACATATATATATATTTGCTTATATATATATATATATATATATATATATATACACCCACCAGGAAGGGGTGCCATGTACAAAGGATGGGGAACATATACACCAGAATGAGGGATATATACACCAGGGTGGGAGAAATGTACACCAGGATGGGGGACATGTACACCAGGGTGGGGGACATATATGCAAGGATGAGGACATATACACCAGGATGGGGACATATATACCAGAAAGGGGGACAAGTTTACCAAGATGGGGAACATATATGTATACCAGGATGGGGGACATATATACTGATTGTACGGCGGACACTGGCATTATAAGATGGACCCCATTTAACATTAAAAAATATTATTTTTCTCTTTTCCTTTACCAAATTTGGGGTGTGTCTTATAATCCGGTGCGTCTTATAAAGCAAAAAATACGGGAAATAGTTTTGTATTTTTAATATATAGTTTAAGAGGACTTTTATGGACATGATGATGCAAAATATGTTTGCTTTTTCTTTGTTACATTTCTTTATTTTTGGGAAACTTTAGTTCATTTAAACTGAAATAGTATTTTATTATTCTTTAAGGATTCTTCAAACATGTTTATTTTAATATTAGCATCATAAGGGAAATTTAACTTATCATCATTTGAAAAATACATTGCTGAATTGCACCATATAGTGAAATTGATATTCTACGGAGCCCAACCACCGATAGGTGGACTAAGATGGTACCAACGTTGACCTTAAGTAGGCCATTTGCTTCCAGGGCAACCCATCAGCATTCAACAATTAAACCTACAACCAACCCATTTAAATGTTGGTGTCAGTGATTGACAGAGGCATCTCCGTAATCAGAGCTAGCACTGGTTGTTGCTGTTAAAGGAATGTGCTGGCTGTATATCAACAGTCGGCATCTGCTCGATATGAAACAGACTTAGTTCTTTATCCCACTCCATATACTAGCAAACTTATTATAACGTGCAGTTATGTCAGGGTGCACAATGGGATTAAAGACCTCATGAAAGTGTTTTAATCCCACATTAATTAAATAAATTAAGGTTTGCAATTATATTACCACATATAGCTGTGCTCAAAACTTTACATACCACAGCAGATTTTTTGCTTTCTTTGCCTTTTTTCAGAGAATATGAATGGTAACACAAAATACTTTTTTTCCATTCATGGTGAAGCAATTTATTATCAAACTACTGTGTTTTCTCTTTTTACATCATAATGACAACCAAAAACATCCAAATGACCTTCACCAAAAGTTCACATATCCCAGTTCTTAATACCATGTATTGCCCTTTCTAACATCAATGACAACTTGAAGTCTTTTGTGGTAGTTGTGGATGATGCTCTTTATTTTATCAGATGGTAAAGCTGCCCATTCTTCTTGGAAAAAAGCCTCCAGTTCCTGTAAATTCCTAGGCTTTCTTGCATGAACTACGTGCTTGAGTTCTCCCCAGAGTGGCTCAATGATATTGAGGTCAGGAGACTAAGAAGGCCACTCCAGACCTTTCACTTTGTTCTGCTGTAGTCAATGACAGGTCGACTTGGCCTTGTGTTTTTGGATCATTGTCATGTTGGAACATCCAAGTAAGTTCCATGCACAGCTTCTAGGCTGATGAGTGCAATTTTGCCTCCAGTATTTGCTGATACATGCTGCATTCATTTTTCCTTCAACTTTGGCCAAGTTTCCTGTGCCTTTGTAGCTCACACAACCCCACATCATCAGCAATCCACCTCTGTGCTTTACAGTAGGTATGGTGTTCCTTTCATTATAGGTCTTGTTGACACCTCTCCAAATTTAACGTTTATGGTTGTGGCCAAAAACTTTGATTTTGGTCGCATCAATCCAAATTACCTTGATCTAGAAGTTGGGAGGCTTGTCTCTGTGCTGTTTTGCGTATTATAGGTGAGATACTTTGTGGCATTTGTGCAGTAAGGGCTTTCTTCTGGTGACTCAACCATGCAGCCCATTTTTCTTCAAGTGCCTTTTTATTGTGCATCTTGAAACAGCCACACCGCTAGTTTTCAGTGAGTCCTGTATTTCAGCTGATGTTATTTGTGGGTTTTTCCTTGCATCCCGAACAATTTTCCTGGCAGTTGTGGCAGAGCCCCTCATTTTCCATCTGTTAATCATAGTTTCAACACTGCTGACTGTCACTATCAATTCCTTGGATATCTTTTTGTAGCCCTTTCCTGTTTTATACAGTTCAACTATCTTTTCCCGTAGATCCATTGACAATTCTTTTGCTTTCCCCATGACTCACAATCCAGAAACATCAGTAGCTGGATGAAAGATGCAAGAGTCTGTCTGGATCCCATAAATTCACTCAGTTTTTATACACACACACTGATTACAAGCAAACAGGTCACAGGTGAGAATGTTACCTTTATTAGCCATTCAAACCCATTTGTGTCAGCTTCTGCACATGTTATCAGGCCATAATCACCAGGGTATATGAACTTTTCATCAGGGTCATTTGGATATATTTGGTTGTCAACACGTTTTAAAAGAGAAAACACAGTAGTTTGACAATAAATGGTTTCACCAACCACTAACCATGAGTGGAAAAAAAAAAATATGCTATCATTCATATTCTCTGAAAAAAGGCCAAGAAAGCAAAAAATGGGGGGGGGGTATTTAAACTTTTGACCACAACAGTATTTTATGTATCTTTCTGACAAAAAAAATTACCGTATGTAAAAAATATTTATTGGCTTGACTTTAGGATTTGAGATTTAACTATAGGGCTGCTCACTGACCATGTTTCTTTACTACTAGTACTAGATTTCTTATGTGGCAGATGTACTATTTGTCTCCCTGGGGAATTAATGTCTTGATGTGACTGCTACCTCTGGACCCCATAAATGTACGTTCTTTCGTAGAAAAGACCATGAATATGTAATCGAGAGTTTGGTCCTCAGAGCTGCTCACTTTGGTGACATATGAAAGATTAGAAAATTCTAAGACTAGCATTAGTGATTATCTATTACAACATCCAAATAGTGTTTCCAGTGCTGGTGGTCACATAAGGTGAATAGCTTTGCTGCACTGCCTTCATAATTTCTCCATGCACAATAATACACTATGTGTAATGAGTATTCATTTGAATAAAGGTGAGCAGCTATACCAAGCAACGGTCTATGTATATATGTGTCTGACAAAGCATTAGCAGTGTAATTGTGATTACTGGTAACCTAGAGCTACTTTATGTTGATTATTAGTTGGGAAACTGAGGGTTGAACCCTACCGATCATACACTGTTGGCCTGCCTTACTCTTTGACAGTAAACAGGTAAAGAAAAGTTGTTGATTAAAGGTTGTCAAGCAATGTGCAAGTAGCAAAGCCATTTATCATCATGTTCCTGTAAATTAGATTTTTTCATGTGTCTTTCCAGCTGACCAGGCTGACCTGTGCAAGTTCATGGCATGTGATGAGTTTTCAGAATGCTCTGTAAACTCCAGCACAAAGGAAGCTTTATGTGTATGTAAGCCTGGATTTATGAGTATTAATGGACTGCCATGCCAAAGTATTTGTGAACTGGAAACCAATTATTGCTCGAAGGGTGAAGAATGCAAAATTGAAGATGGAGAAGGGGCTGTTTGCAGGTAAGAGCAATGCGATCTGTTCAAGAGTATTCAGAATATTTGTTGCTGTAAGACATGATGTGTGTAGTACAGTTGTGTTGTAGAATGCATTATGGAGATATTTATCTCATCTACTATATAATTGCCTAATCGTGTATGTCTATCCAGAAAATCAAGCGCCAGCGCTCATTGGTCGTCGCCAGCCGCGGCAACCAATCAGCAAAGCAGAGCGACTTGGCGGGAAATATGAAAGCCGTGCTGCTGATTGGTCGCCGCTTTCATCGGACGACCATTCAGCGGCGCGGGATTCAAAACCCCTGCCAAGCCGTGCTCCGCTTTGCTGATTAGTCACCGCCAGCCGCGGCAACCAATCAGCGCACTTGGCGCATGTTTTAAAACACGCTTCGCTAATTGGTCGCCACGGCCGGTGGCCAACAATCAGCTTGGCAGGAAATATGAATCTCACGCCGCTGATTGGTCGCCGCTCTCAGCGGCGACCAATCAGTGGCGTGGGATTCAAAACCCCTGCCTAGCCATGCTCTGCTTTGCTGATTGGTTGCCGCCAGGCGCAGCGACTAATCAGCGCACTTGGCGCATGTTTTAAAATATGCTTCACTGATTGGTCGCTTCAGCCGGCGGCGACCAATCAGCGAAGCGGAGCATGCGCCAGGTGCGCTAAATTGGTCACCGCGGCTGACAGCGACCGATCAGTGAAGCGGCTTGGTATATTGGCGCGCAATTTGAACTGCCGTTCATAGTGTGACGCACTTCACTCCTGTTTACAAGGCTGCCGCTCATAGTGTGACGCACTTCACAGCTGTTTACAAGGCTGTCAGTCATCGTGTGACACAGTTCACTCCTGTTTACAAGGCTGTCAGTCATAGTGTGATGCACTTCACTCCTGTTTACAAGGCTGTCAGTCATAGTGTGACACACTTCACTCTTGTTTACAAGGTCTGCCATTCATAGTGGGACACACTTCACTCCTGTTTACAAGGTCTGCTACTCTTAGTGTGACGCACTTCACTCCTGTTTACAAGGTCTGTCCATTCGTAGTGTGCTGTTCTTCATCACATTTACTTCACACAGTTGTGTCAGTGACAATCTATACTTCAGTTTAATTCAATGGGTTAATTGGTCCTAAGCGCAAATACGCCATGACGAAGACAGAAAGCTGCAGAAGCAGCAAGGCGATGACAATGTCAACACCATGAGACACCACAAAAACTGCCGTGAGACAAGCCAGGATGCGGCATACTCACAGACGTCGTTGGCAACATTAGACACCACAACAAACTGCTGCCAGACAAGCCCAAGATGCCGAATCTCATAGACAGTGTCGGCTGAATGAATCTCCAGAATATAGGGCAAACAGACAACAACATGTTCGCGCCATTCATACAACACGAATGCTCTACCAACTAAGGCAAGCCCTGGAGACTATTCAATAGACACGATAGACACATAGGTAGATGATAGATTGATAATCGTGTATTCATTGCATTGTTCTTAAATCTTCATAAATAAACTACATACATATTCTAGAATACCTGATGCGTTATAATCGGGCCACCATCTAGTATTACAAAACTTTTCTATGCCCTTATCAGACCAGCATTCAGCATATACACTGGCGATCAAAATTAGAGAACAACACAAAATTTCTTAATGTTTAGGGCATTGAGTTGTACTATGTAAAAATGAATATATTTTAAAGAACAGAATAAAAATATAAATTAGGTCAATGAAAAAGAAAAATATTAGAATCTGAGAGTCTTCAGTGGTTGATACCTTTTAATGGCTAACTGAAAAGATGGTAAATCATAGCAAGCTTTTAACACTTCATTAGGCTTAATAATGATACAAATTCTAAACACACAAATATATACACAAATGGAAGGTTGTATAATGCAGCACTTAAGTCAGGTGAGGTGAAATTGATGGCCATATACCCAGAGGAGTTTCCTCTAATAATTTATGCCTATACTAGCCAAGGTATTACAATCTCCAAGTTTGTAATTTCATTTAGACAGACTGGGGCCTAAAATTGAATGGGAAATGCGAGATCTATCTTAACATATACCTGTGGACTAAATAGACAAGAGTTCATCTAAGTCAGTGATGGGGTATTTCAGGATTTACAATTTGCCAGAAGGCAACTAAACTCCTAAACTGGAGACCTACTATAAAACATAACTTTTATTGTAAATAATAATAATAACTTTTAAGGTATATTTTGTGATAATTAAAAAACACCGAAAGTCCATACAACATGTAGCAAGCCATCAATTGTTCCTATAAGAATCTAAACCAGTGTCAAGACACTACTGAAAAGATATCTATTACCACTATAACTCTTTATTGTCAGCTAACCAGTAGTGGTGGTTATTAAGAGTATTAGAAAAACGTCTGTCTGTGCATTAGCTGTATAAAAACCAACATAGCCTCCCCAACATGTTTCATCTTGACAGGCATCATCAGGAGGCATGAGCCTTAGTGCACTCACTATTTTGTATTGAAATATATACAGCTGTGCTCAAACGTTTACATACCCCTGCAAATTTTTTTGCTTTCTTGGAATTTTTTCAGAGAATATGATTGATAACACAAAATCCTTTTTTTCTACTCATAGATAGTGGTTGGGTGAAGCCATTTATTGTCAAACTACTGTGTTTTTTCTTTTTAAATCATAATTACAACCAAAAACATCCAAATGACCCTGATCAAAAGTTCACATACCCCAGTTCTTAATACCGTGTGACAGTTTGAAGTCTTTTGTGGTAGTTGTAGGTCCTTGTGGATGAGGCTCTTTATTTTCTCAGATGGTAAAGCTGCCCATTTTTCTTGGCAAAAGTCTCTAGATCCTGTAAATTCCTGTTTTTGCTTGCATGAACTGCACGCATGAGTAGTACCCAGAGTGGAAAAAACTCACCAAATTTGGCCACTTACAAATACCATTGCATTTAGCAGGATACTATCAGCCACCTCAGAAGCAACCCATATCTCTCAACACCGATGCTCCATCCCCTACAACCCTGACACGGGGGCGATTGTGGCATCTGCGACCAGCCATGCCACAAGGAGGAGACAGGTGGTATCACTGGACATGAGATCACCACAGGGCGGCAGCCACTCCAAGAGTGGAGCAAAATGTCAGAAAGCAGCCTATTAATGACGCCCAGCTGTTAGACAAGGCGGGCTGCCCTGCAACAAAATATGCAACACAAGTGACTGACGCCCCCTAGAGGACCTAGCTGTAGACTGCAGATGGATAAAAAAATGGATAAAAAAATGCAATATAACTCTATAGATGACAGTGAGGAGTTAGTTTGATATTTTGGACCAAAATAGGGTAAGCTCGTAGCCCCCGTCACGGACCCTCATGCCTATGTATCACAATTCGGTGATTTTTGTTTAAAGCTAAATTTTACATGTGTTATACATGTGGCTAGGTACTTGTACTCTTCCTGGGCCCTGGTGCGGTGGCTCACTGGGTAATAAAGAGGTTAGGGACAGCTTTGTATTATCAGCTGGCCCTAAGCCCGAAATTCATGGCGGTCACGCCAATAGTAGACATGACCGCCATGAATTTCTAGTGAATTTTTAAAAAAACACAACACAGAGAAAAAATATTTTTATTTGAAAAAAAAAACAAAAAGACACTTAAACTCCATCTTTGTTTTAAAAAATCCTCTTCCGTCCGACTTACATGAACCCTGCAACACTGCTACTTCAAATGAACAGCTGACCTGAGTCAGCTGTTCATTTGAAAATCCAGGCGGGAAGGTCAAAAATAGAAAACCGGATTGAAAACCGGATTGCCCCGTCCGGTGCAATCTGGGACCATAGAGCCCCATGTAATGGGGTTTGGATTGCACCGGACCAATACAATCCGGGAGAATCTGGTTTTGAAAACCGGATGCTCCCAGATTGTACCCGTCAGGTGCAATCCGGCGCGCTCTATGGTCCCGGATTGCACCAGACAATCAGGGAGAATCCGGTTTTCACTTAATGCTTAGATAGCAGCCGTGCTTTGCGGCCGCTACCGCTCTATGGGCTGCTGTCGCAAAGACACACAGAGAAGAAGACGGTGGCCGCGGAGGACGGTGAGAGAAACGGCACCCCCCCCCGAACAATAGTGCCAGCCACTGCTGACAGCAGGATCCCCCGATCCCCCCGCAGCCTCCCCACCCGATCCTAAGGTAGGATAGGGTGGGGAGGTGGTGTGGGGAGCGGAGGATCCTGCTGTCAGGTGGCAGGGAAGCTGTCAGCAGCTGTCAGCATTGTTTTAAAGCCGGCGGCTTTTTCCCGCTGGCTTTTAAACAATGAAATGGGGAATTGCAGGTTTTTCCTCTGCTGCAAGACCTCTTTATAGTGTCCAGCAGCAGAGGAATTGCATTTCCCTTAATTTACATTGGACACGTTACTGTGCGAGTAATTGCAAGGATACTCGCAGAGTAACGAGTAGAGCGAGTACCGTACTATTCGCCGAGTAACGAATAGTAACGAGTAGACTCGCTCATACCCTAATCCACATCTGTTTTCTCCTCCATTGACTTTCAATAGGGATGCAGGAACATGGAGATGCATTCGTTGTATATATTTCCAGCGGGATTGGGTGTCAATGGTTTTTGTCCGAAAACAAAAACACAAAATGTTACGATTTTGTTGCCCATTTAACACCCGGATCCGCCACGCTGAGGCTGGCATTAAAATAGAGCTCTATGGAGCCCAGATACAGAGGAAGCCAGATCTCGCTGGATACGGAAGCTGGATCTGGGATTTTTGACTGAATATGCCCAGAAGCCAGTTTCATATGACACACATCACTAGGGAGTATGTCATTTTTCACTGGATCCGTCAAAAAAAGTACACAACCTGATGCAAGTGGATGCTACCGCACTGGTATTGCGCCGGATCCATTGGCTGGATCAGTAATAATACCGGTGAGGGAGCATCCAGTTGCATCAGGTTTTACAATTATGGTAGGATGCGGAAGGATGCAGTTTGCTTTGCATCCCCGCCGGATTAAAAAACTATTTGTGTGAAACCAGCCTAAAAGAGCAGTGTTTTTTTAATCTGTTGTTTTTTATTTTTTTAGAAATTTCCAAAACCTAGAAATCCATTTAAAATTGAACTTTTAAGGAGTTAAATAACTTCATATTTAAAGGCACTAAATATTACGCAGTACATTTTAAATGATACTAGAACGTATGTTTCTAATATAACCAACTTCAAAATCAGCTGTCATTATCATCATCAATTCAAGATATATATCAGGGTTTGGTCCTTAGCCCTCTTCTCTTCTATCTCTACACGGCCCGATTGGACAGATCATCAGCAAATTTGTCTTTCAGTACCATCTTTATGCTGATTAGACACAACTATATACTTCTTCCCCTGACCTTATCCCCACTGTATTACAGAATGCCAATGACTGTCTAACAAAGGATTGGGAAAGCAAAGTGTGTTACAGTCCTCGCTGCCAAGTCCCTACAAATCACCAGGAATCCAATTTGGATAGCAAAAGATCTTCTTTATTTCCTTTCATACGCGTTTCGATGCCTCTCCTGGCACTTTCCTCAGGTATTTGATCCCTGAGGAAGGTGCCAGGAGAGGCATCGAAACGCGTAAGAAAGGAAATAAAGAAGATCTTTTGCTATCCAAATGGGATTCCTGGTGATTTGTGGGGACTTGGCAGCGCGGACTGTAGCACACCTTGCTTTCCCAATCCTTTGATGGTCGTTCCACGTGTGAGTGGTCGGTGGAGGTCCTGCAGCAGTCAAATAAAATCCTTTGCTTTCAAACCAGTTTTGGGTCTCACAACTGGGCTAGGTGAGTGAACCTTGTTTTACCACCCATGTTTTGAGTATCTTGAGTGATAGGGCACTATTGCGCCTCTTGTTCCCCCACCTCTTGTCTTTTTAATGACTGTCTAACGGCAGTTTCCAATATCATGTCCGCTGTCTACGTAAGGGTGGGTTTACACTTTCAATATTGTTGCGATATCGCAATTCAATGGCCGGGAGCGCGCATTTAGTGCACGTTTCTCCCGCATCGCATCGGAGGTTTACACCTTGCGATTTAGGAATCCAACGTCCGTACGATGTCTACGCCCCCCAACCCAGGAACGACCATTTAACATGGGAGTGAATGGGTGACGTTGAACTTCACATCGTAGTTGGGCTGTCACACAGCACGATCCGGCTCCAATCTCCATTCAATATCGGAGCATTGAATAGCACGCTCATTCAATCCCGATATCGCATTGACATCGTTCCTGCATCGTATTGGACGTTCACACCATACAACGCAGGAACGATATCGGCTCCAACGATCGAACCACGTGACTTTTCATTGAAATTGGACGCCGATATCGCAACGTGTAAACCCCCCTTAAGACTCAACCTTTCCAAAACTGAACTTCTTCTGCTCCCACCCTCCACTGACCTTCCTAAATATGACATCTCCCTCTCGGTGTTCAGCACCATGATAATGCCTAGGCAGCAGGCTCACTGTCTGGGTGTTAAGTTTGACATTGATCCTCCGCCCCTTTCTCACCTTGAAAACAACAAAAACCCACACCATGGCTCTGAGTCATTACCGACTTGATTATTGTAATTCTCTATTAATTGGCCTCTCCCCCACTAGGCTTTCTCCTCTCCAGTCCATCCTTAATGCGGCAGCCAGGGTCACCTATCTGGCTAACCGTTACTTGGATGCTTCCGTTCGGTGCCAGTCATTGCACTGGCTGCCCATACACTATAAGATCCAATTCAAATTGCTTGTTCTCACCAACAAAGCTCTTCATAGTGCAGCACCTCCCTACCTCTACTCCCTCAGCTCTGTCTATTACCCCACCCACTCTCTACACTCTGGAAGCAACTTTAGACTAACTTCTGCATTAATCCAAACCTCCCACTCCTGACACCAAGACTTTTTCCGAGCTGCACCAATTCTCTGGATTGTTCTACCCCACGAAATTAGCTCTACCTACAACTTACATAGTGTCAGGCGCTCCCTAAAAACACATATATTTAGGAATGCCTATCATGCTCCATAGTCAATATCATTTAGACATAGCCTATTCACTCCACTAGACTCAAAAGCTGGTGGCTAGTGATGAATGAGTATACTATTTGCACAAATAGTATGGTATTCGTGATACTCGTTAGTCGGATAGTTTTTTTTAATTTACTCGTGATATTCGAGTGAACTGAAAAGCATGTTTCCTGACTGATTTTAAGTCAATAAACGTGCTGGAATTGCTTGCCAGTCATAGTAATACCATATCCATCTTTGATAATGACATTACAGTGATTGGCAGGCGCAGTAAAACCAACTAAAGAAAAAGACATTCAAACCGAATAGCAATGAGGTCTGGGGGGGCTGTAAAAAGGCAGAGATGGCTGAGAATATGCTCAAAGTGCATGGGAATAGTAAATTGTCACTTTAGTGACAAAGTGAAAAACTCTAATGCCACCCAACAAGGGTAGCAATCCTTGAAGTCATCATCGACTCTTTAACAAGCCTCTTAATATGACTTAGGATTTGTGCAAGATCAGAACCCCAAACTGCAGACGCTGCATTTCGGAAGTGACTGCCCCTCATCAGTGCAGTGTGTGGGAATTCTGATCTGGCTGTATGAGAGGCTGAGACGAGGTCTGGGAGAACAACTATTTGGAGGAATCTGCCTGCCTTCATAAGGAGACAGATAAGCTGATAAGGATACTTATAGCCACGATGCTTCTCTGGGAAATATGCAAATTGTCACTTCAGTGAGGAAGTGAAAAACGCTAATGCCACCCAATAAGAGTAGCAATTCTTGAAGTCATAATTGACTCTTTAACAATCCTTTTAATATGACTTAGGATTTGTGCCAGATCAGAACTCCAAACTGCAGACTCTGCATTTCGAGGAGACAGCCCCTCATCAGTGCATAAAAACATGACTTACACTGTATACCAGTGATGGCGAACCTTTCTGAGGCTGAGTGCCCAAACTGCAACCTAAAACAAAATTATTTATGGCGAAGTGCCAACACGATAATATAA
The DNA here is from genome assembly GCA_033576535.1 of Allobates femoralis. Classification (NCBI taxonomy): domain Eukaryota; kingdom Metazoa; phylum Chordata; class Amphibia; order Anura; family Aromobatidae; genus Allobates; species Allobates femoralis. The sequence goes on along the minus strand of JARQOC010000001.1, from coordinate 255,544,701 downwards.
CCTAAATTACAGCAGGAGTGGTAATCACAAGTCCTGCACAGGGGGGAGAGCCAGCAGATGCTAACTCTCTTCCCTGTGCAGTGCTTGTAGTTCTGAAACATTGATGATCAATTCAATTATTTTAACAATTAATTGATTTTAAACTTACCTTTGCAGTCTTCTCTTCTCTTTGGCAGTGGTCAGACAGCTCATGTGTACTGCACATTGAAGCTGAGCCGCTGCCACTGCCCTTTCTAGAAACAGCAGGTGGACTGATCTGTATGGAAAAAATGCTAAATATTAGACAGATAGGAGATAGATTTTATCATGGCATACAAGCAGATTTCATACTGAAATCATGGTCCTCATCTTGTAGTAATATCTCCATCATGACCCTCTCCTTGCAGTAATGTGTCCCATCCTGACCCTCTCCTTGTAGCTATGTGCTCCATCCTGACCCTCTCCGTGTAGTAATGTTTCCCATCCTGACCTTCTCATTGTAGTTATGTGCTCCATCTTGTCCTTCCCCTTCTAGCTCTGTGCTCCATCCTGACCCTCTCCTTCTAGTTACGGGCTCCATCCTGATCCTCTCCTTGTAGTAATGTGCTCCATTCTGATCCTCTCCTTGTAGTAATGTGCTCCATCCTGATCCTCTCCTTGTAGTAATGTGCTCCATTCTGATCCTCTTCTTGTAGTAATGTGCTCCATCCTGACCCTCTCCTTGTAGTAATGTGCTCCATTCTGATCGTCTCCTTCTAGTAATGTGTCCTATCCTGACCCTCTCATTTTAGTAATGTGTCCCATCCTGACCATCTCCTTGTAGTTACGTGCTCCATCCTGACCCTCTCCTTGTAGCTATGTGCACCATCCTGACCCTCTCCTTGTAGTTATGTGCTCCATCCTGACCACCTCCTTCTAGCTATGTTCTCCATCCTGATCCTCTCCTTCTAGCTTTTTGATCCATTCTGATCCTCTCCTAGCTATATGATCCATCCTGACCCTCTCCTTGCAGTTGAGCTCCATCCTGATCCTCTCCTGGCAGTAATGTTCCTATCCTGACCCTCTTCTTGTAGTAATGTCTTCATTCTTATCCCCTTGTAGTATGCCCCATCCTTGTCCCCTTCGGTAATGTCCCATCCTTGTCCCCTTGTGGTAATGTCCCTATCCTGCCCCATCATGTAGTAATGCCCCATCCTGTTGTAATGCCCTATCCTTGTCCTCTTGCAGCAATATTCCCCATCCTGCAGTAATGCCCTATCCTTCTCCCCTTGTAGTAATATGCCCCATCCTTGTCCCCATGTAGTAATATGCCCCATCCAGCAGTAATGTGCCCCATCCTTGTCCCTTGGTATTATTGCACCACCCTTGTCCCAATCGCATAGTAATATGCCCCAACGTGCCCCCTGGTAGTATTGCCCTATTCTTGCCTCCTTTACATAGTAATCTGCCCCATCCTTGCTTCCATCACATAATAATATGCCCCATCAGCCCCATCACATAACAATATGCCCCATCCTGCCCCCTGTTAGTATTGCCCCATCCTGCCCCATCACATAACAATATGCCCCATCCTGCCCCATGACATAATAATATGCCCCATCCTGCCCCCTATTAGTATTGCCCCATCCATCCATCATCCTCTTAGTATTGCCCCATCCATCCATCCTCCTCTGTGTATTGCCCCATCATTCATCCTCCTCCTTGTATTGCCCCATCCTCCTCCTCCTTGTATTGCCCCATCCTCCTCCTTGTATTGACCCATCCTCCTCCTTCTTGTATTGCCCCATCCTCCTTGTATTGCCCCATCCTCCTCCTCCTTGTATTGCCCCATCCTCCTCCTCCTAGTATTGCCCCATCCTCCTCCTCCTTGTATGGCCCCATCCTCCTCCTCCTTGTATGGCCCCATCTTCCTCCTCCTTGTATGGCCCCATCCTCCTCCTCCTTGTATTGCCCCATCATCCTCCTCCTTGTATTGCCCCATCATCCTCCTCCTTGTATAGCCCCATCCTGGCTGCTGGTAAAAAATAAATGTGTCATACTCTCCTTTCTTCCTTCCGCTGCAGCAGCTTGCATCTTGTGTGTCTCCAGCGCTGAGGGCGGTCACGTGATGCCGGGCGCGTCTTGTGACCGCTGTCACATGACGCTGGCCGGGAGGACGGGTCTAGAAGTGTCGGAGAGAGGAGAAATATCTCCTCTGCTCAGATACAGCTTTGATCTGCCGGCGGCGCACGCCGGCAGATCAAAGCGGCAGTGTAGTGGTGAGGCCGCGTGCCAGCGGAGGCGGCTCTGCGTGCCATCCCTGGCATGCGTGCCATAGGTTCGCCATCACTGTCCTAGGGTGTTTATTATTCCAAATAAAAGCGGTTTGAATCCGCGCGATAGACTTTAAAAAGGAGGACGGAAGTCTAATTGTAAGGGCCTGTAGATAATATAAGATTTTTGGTAATACTGTCATCTTGAAGATTTGGCACCTACCCAACCATGTAAAAGTTGATCTCGCCCATCTATCACAGTCAGCTCGTATATTGTTTAGGAGGGCAGGGAAGTTAGCCTCATAGAGATCATTTATATCTGCCGTCATCTTCAGTCCCAAGTAAGTGATAGCTCGTGTCGACCAGAGATTCTTAATGTCAGACCAACTTAGACCCGGCCATTAAGAATCTCAAATAGTAAAATAGACACAACACATAGAAAAATTATTTTATTAAGAAAAAAAGCAGAGACACTTAGTGACTCCATCTTTATTACCTCCTCCCCACCCTTGTAACCCTCCACGATCCTCTTCTTCTCTCTTCCTGAATAGACTCAGCTCTGCTACATCAGAGGCCACGAGGAGGGTTAACACATCCGCTCCCATGGTCTCTGATCACTAAATGACAGCATTCGGACCTGCTGTATAGTAAACAGTGAGGTCACCGTTGCCATAGTAACAGCAGTCACCTTGGCAACGGTGACCTCAGCACTTAGTATATGAAAGTGCTGAGAGCTGAACTATAGAAAAGCGGTAATGTGCAGGTCTCAGTGCTGTCCACATCAACAGCAGTTATTATGGCAATGGTGACCATATGACAGCGCTGAGACCTGCACTTTACTATAGTGCAGGTGTCAGCCCTGTCATATGGTCACCATTGCCATAGTAACCACTGTTGATGTGGACAGCACTGATAATAAAGCGGAGGTCTCAGCGCTGTCATATGGTCACCGTTGCCATAGTAACCGCTGTTGTTATAAACAGCGTGAGAGTTGCGCTATAGTAGAGCACCGGTCTCAGTGCTGTCATATAGTAAGCAGTGAGGTCACCGTTGCCATAGCAACAGCGGTTACTAGGGCCACGGTGACCACACGTCTTACTATATGGTTACATTCGCACACACTGTTTTGGCTGCGTATTGTGAGGATCTGTTTTTGGTGCAGAAACTGCGCCAAGAATGGATTCTCATAAAACGCAGCCAAAATGCTGTGTGTGACCGCTGCTGTGTTATTTACTCACCTTATTGCACTCCCCCAGTGATGTCCACCATTGTCCTGTCATCCCCAAGGCTGCTGAGATCGGTGCCTCGAGGATTCTGATCATGTGACTGAGTGACGTCACTCAGTCACATGGTGCAGAGCCAGGTCCTTGAGCACTGTGCAGAGAGTTCTCCATGGCTTTTGTAGTCTCCAGGATCAGGAGAGAGGATCACTGGAGATCACAATGGGAGAGCATGACAGCACTGTCACTGTGATCTCCAGTGATCTTCTTTCATCCTGGAGACTGCAGAAGTCACTGAGAGCTCTCTGCACAGTGCTCGAGGACCTGGCTCTGCACCATGTGACTGAATGATGTCACTCGGTCTCATGATCAGCATCCTCCAGACACCCATCACTGCAGCCTCCGGGGATAATGGGACAATGCTGGACATCACCGGGGTAGAGCAGGAAGGTGAGTAAATAGCACAGCACATTCACATACAGCATTTTGACTGCATTATGTGAGAATCTGTTCTTGGTGCAATAAAGCGCAGGTCTTGGCGCTGTCCTATAGGAACCGTTGCCATAGTAACCACTGTTGCTATGGGCAGCACTGAGACCTGTGCTTTACGATGAACAGTGACCATAGAGCGCTGAGACCTGTGCTATAGTAAAGTGCAGGTCTCAGATTTGTCATATGGTCACCATTGCCATAGTAACCGCTGTTGCTATGGACAGCAATGAGACCTGTGTTATAGTAAAGTGGTAAAGCTCAGGTCTCAGTGTTGTCAAAGTAAGCGGTGAGGTCAACATTGCCATAGCAGCAGTTACTATGGCAACGATGACCTTACTGCTTAGTATATGACAGTGCTAAGACCAGCGTTGTACTATATCTAGGTCCCAGCCCTTTCATTTAGTAAGCGGTGAGGTCACTGTTGCCATAGCAGGAACTGCACTAAGAATGGATTCTCACAAAATGCAACCAAAATGCTGTGTGTGAATGTGCTGTACTATTTACTCACCTTCCTGCACTTCCCCAGTGATGTCCAGCATTGTACTGTCATCCCCAGAGGCTGCAGTGATGAGTGCCTGGAGGATGCTGATCATGTGACCGAGTGACATCATTCAGTCACATAGTGCATGAGAACTGTGCAGAGAGCTTTCCGTGGCTTTACTATAGCGCAAGTCCCAGTGCTGTCCATAGCAACAGCGGTTAATATGGCAACGGTGACCATATGTCAGTGATGAGACCTGCACTTTATTGCTTTACTATAACGCAGGTCTGAGCGCTTTCATATTGTAAGCGGTTCGGTCACTGTTGCCATAGCAACAGCAGCTACCATGGCAACGGTGAACTCAGCGCTTAGTATATGACAGCACAGGCTCAGTGCTGTCATATACTGAGCGCTGAGGTCACTGTTGCTATGGTAACCGCTGTTGCTATGGCAACAGTGACATCACCGCTTACAATATGAATGCGCTGAGACCTGCACTATAGTAAAGCAATAAAACGCAGGTCTCTGTCATATGGTCAACATTGCCATAGTAACCGCTGTTGCTATGAACAGCGCTGAGATCTATGCCTTACCACTTTTCTATAGTGCAGGTCTCAGCGCTTTCATATGCAAAGTGCTGAGGTCACCATTGCCATAGTAATCGCTGTTGCTATGGCAATGATGACCTCACCGTTTACTATACCGCAGGTCTCAACGCTGTCATTCAGTAATCAGACGGGAGCGGATGGGTTAATTTTCCCCATGGTCTCTGATGAAGCAGAGCTGAGTCTATCCAGGAAGAGAGGAAGAGGATCGTGGAGGGGTACGAGACTGGGAAAGGGGTAATAGAGACTCTAAGTGTCTCTGTGTTTTTTTTTTTATAAAATAATTTTTCTCTGTGTTGTGTCTTTTTTAGTATTTATTTGAGATTCTTCATGGCTGTGTCTAAGTTGGCCTGACATTAAGAATTTTAGGGCTTAATACCAGCTGGCAATACAAAGCTGATATTATCCCCTTATTACCCAGCATGCTACCGCCACAAGGGCCACTGGAAGAGCGTGGTAAAGCACCTCGAACTCACACTACGATAAATGTGCTATTTTCAGGGGTGACTGTGGGCTGCTATTCTTTAGCGTGGAGGGACCCTAAAACAATGGGCTCTCACCCCACTGAGAATACCAGCCCTTAGCTGCCTAGTTTTACCTTGGCTGACAATTACAAATAGGGCGGAGCCCAGGCATTTTTTTTACCAGCCAGAATAAAATTATGCAGCTGAGGGTGGCAGCTTGCAGCTGTCAGCTTTCACTGAGCTAGACTTAAAAATACTAGGGACTCACACTTACAGATAGATTTATAAGATGGCAAGGTCTCGTACATCCACCGCTGGAATATAAACGGTATTAGATATTGAGACACAAAGCCTTGAGTAGGTGGTATTGGAGGGGTCCTTGCCCATACCTTGCGGCACTTAGATATTACTTGGAGATTTGGGAGCATTGTGGTTTTTGTTGTATGATAAATACACCGATTTGACATGCAAAAATGTCTATATTAATGTTTGTTTAATTTTTTGTATGATTGTCTTGCTCTGATTTTGTATATTATGATTATACCGAATGTAAACTATTTTTGTTGGAAGAGAACTTTGGTGGAAAATTGAATAAATATGATGTTTAAAAAAAAAAAAAAAAAAAATACTGCGAATCCCCACTCATTTTTTAAAATTTATTTAACACCCTATGAAGGCAGGTTGGTTGCCATACACTAATGTGTATGGCAACCAAGTACAATCACTGTCCAGATTGTGGAAATACACTCTGACTGCTTTAGCTGTTTTTCTGACAGTGCTGTGAATACGCAAGTAGCTTAATAGGCGACCCTGAAAGTGATTCACCAGGAGACTGAGCTGACCTGGAAATGATTCTGTAGGAGAGCGGGAGACTGAGCGGCCCCAGGAGAAATAGCAGGAGACTGGTAAACTCAATCTAGCTGTTTATCTATCTATCTATCTATCTATCTAAAAGTACAAAAGTAGGAGCAGCAAAGTATGCTGGTAAACCCGGGTGCAGAGCGACCCACACAGTCCTCAATGCGTATAATTATACATACAAATGTCGCAGCACTCCCTTGGTGATGTTCAAAGGTGTTTAATCCAGCTTGCAAAAGGTAAAATGATTGAACTGGTTTAAAAGTGTATATCTATCTATCTATCTATCTATCTATCTATCTATCTATCTATCTATCTATCTATCTATCTATCCATCTATCAATCTATCTATGTTTGTCACAGCTGTATGGCAGAACAGTACGCAGACAGTATACATCATGTCTACCTACTGTTCCCATGCAGTTTGAGCACTGTTTCAGCCATCTCTGCCTTTTTACAGCCCTCTCAGACCTCTTTGTAGTGTCCAGCAGAACATTACTCACGTTTCCCATTGACTTACATTGTACTCACTATTCAGAACGAATACACGAGTATTACAAAGTACATGTTACGAGTATAGCACTTACGAATATTAAGCACAGGTTAAACATAACGATGTCTCAGCAACCCCACCAACGATGGGGGTCACTGGGACATCATTATCTGATCGCTGGTGAGCTGTCACACAGGCAAACTCACAAGCGATCAGCGACCAGCGAGGACACTGATAACCAGGGTAGACATCGAGTAACTAAGCAGTGCACTGCGCTTAGTTACCCGATGTTTACCCTGGTTACCAGCTCCCAGCATGTGCTGTGCAGCGCTGGAGGTCGTTGATCGTTGGTCTCCCACTGTCACACACGCCGATGCTGGCCGCCCAGCAGGAGACCAACGATCGAAAAATGGCCCTGGTCATTCCGCAACGATCAACGATCAGTAAGCTGATCTCTGATCGTTGCAGGATGTCACACGTAACGACATCGCTACGAGGTTGCTGCAACGTGACAAGTTGCAGCGACATCGTTAACGTTGTCGGTACTTGTAAACCCAACTTTATGGTACTTGCTTATCACTACTGGTGGCCACTCATGCAGCTCTTATCTATTCCCCACTTCCTAAATGGCTGCATTATCATTGTAAATAAGCCGCTGTACTTTGTGTCATTGATTGCAAGCTCTTATGAGCAGGGTCGTCATTATTTAGTTTTAATTATTGTATCTCTGATAACTGTTACTTATGACTGTATATGAACCTCTGAATTGTAAAGCGCTGCAAAATATGTTGGCGATATATAAATAAAGATTATTATTATTATGAGCCGATCACTGAATTCAGCATTTTAAAGCCTGAACTATTTGCTCAGCATTTGTAGTTTTCTTGAAGTCGTGTATCCTCTAATGTCATACAGTCAGGTTTGGCATCAAACGCTTCTTTGGCTCCATCTTCACATTATCATAATTACTGCAGAGTTATGTTGTGCATGCAGCGAGCTCTTGGCAGATGTTGTAAGTTGCATCTGGGGTGGGTTAATGATTGTTCTTCATTGAGCAACTTTGACCCCAACTGTTTGCTCTTTTATTGACTCTAACTTAAAAGTTGCCTTATTTATGTGTTAGTAATATGCAACCAATTATTCACAGACTGTACAAAAAAATTAGCTTTTTGGATCTATGATCCATTTACGATATCGTTTATAACAATCTTACAGGGGATTCCTAAAAAAATTAAGCATTTTCAGGTTGTAAGAAGCTATTAGTTACAAAAAATGGTCTGATGATATGAATTAATTTATTATCCAGTCAGCCTAATAATTTAATAAAAACAAGCTGATATTTCTTGTGGCAGTGTCCATGGCGCTGGACTAGCACCCTGTAGTCTTCCTCTTATCTGCCAGAATCCCCGGAGTTGTTCTGATTTGTAGGCTTGGCAGAACATCATCATTGATGCGTGACACAGGCATGGCATCAGTATTGGCCTCCAGATATCCTTGTAGGCATGAGGCAGTTCACAGGCGCCGATACAATGGTCACAGACTATTGACTTGACCAATGGAGCAGACCCTTGTGAATAGATTGACTCATCTCTGTGTCCAAGAGTGCAAGTATCTTCACTTAGCAAGAGATAGGTCATCACCATAGATCTCCTATCTATCTCATGTCTCGTGTATCCCAATTCACTAGTAATTTTAATACAAGGAAATAAACATTACCTGACATGGAATCTGGTCGACACTCAGAGGAATATGTACATTTTTAACTATAGGGCTTTAGACAAAATAATCTAAATATACAACTTTTGCCTAAAACAATATCCCCACAAATTCCACACTTTGCTCATTGTATTAGAGTGGACTCCTTGGGGACCTATATATAAGACAAAAATTATACTCTAAGATGAAAAAACCTGGGTTGCATAAAAATTAATGAATAGAGAATAAATGTGCCAACTAACAACCCCCTTCTTCTGTATAGTCTTGGCAAAAGTAACAAAGCAGGTGACATATCTCAGGAGCAGTATCTTCACTGATCACTTATTCTCATTACTAGCCTAATTGGCAGCTTGTTCGCTCTTCTAAATTACTTCTTACCCATTAATACTTTGAAGATTTCCTAACAAAAAAAAAGCATAATATAAGAAGGGATTTGCTCATTTTTCATTTCAGCCGCAGCGCGCAGAATTTATAGATAAACACCTCCAGCATAATCATTAGTATGCCACAACCATCTTGCTCTATTAAAAGAAAATGATTTCTATTGGCTTACTATCAGTGTAATATAGAAAGAACAAGCAAATCCTCATATCTAGCCTATATCATTTATTACACAGTGACTCCTCTCCTGACCTTTCTCCACGGCTGTCCTTTTTCATTTCAAAATCTCCAGTAATCTCTTTAATAAAAATACAACAAATGACATATACAGCTCTTTAAACTTTAATTGCAATGACTGCCAGCTGTAAACAGTCTTGATTTATAGAGAATAGTACCATGGAAAATGCCAGAACAATAGGTCTCAGAGCTTCCCTTTTACCCCCACTTTTATCAGATTATAGAAAATGCTTGGAGTGAGTAAAAAAAGAATACAGCTCTAAATAAATGATTATTGTGGTTTTAAATGAAAGTGAACATGTCGAGCCCACTGGGACGAGGGTACTTGGTACCGGACCACGTCTGCTATTGGGGAAGTCACAGGTGGTCCTGGTCCAGACCGTGTCCCGGGCCCTGGCAAATAAAAGGGTGTATTTACAGGGGAGAATAGTCTATCGTGACGCCACCCACTATGTGCGGCCAGTGATGGGGCCGCCGCTGCTGCAGGACCTCCGGGGATTGTGTAAGGGCAGCGCAGATGGAATAGTTCCAGTGGGTAGAACTGTATTCCCCAGGGCAGTGATGGTAAAGTCTATAATGGATGTGGATAGTGGAGACGGGGTTAAAGAACACACACTCACGTTTTGTAGTAAAAGGTGCAATTCTCCTTCTCTCCTGATGCTGCAGCTTTCTTCCAGCCCGTGTGCAGAGCTGACAGGCTTGTAGCTCTCCAGGTGGGACCTTTCTGCTGCTGGATGTAGGGCAAAGGTTGCAATCAATACACAAATTTAGAAAAAACCTTGCACATGAAAATTATGAAAATTACAAAAAAATGAATCTGTTTTGTTCCAATGACATTTATTGAGATATCAGGTACAGATGAATTGTATCGTATATTCTTTTTTGACGTTTCGGCATTCATTCATGCCTTATTCATAAACACTGTAAAATCACAACATGACATGTCAATCAGAATTACAGGTATATACAATAATAATACAATAATTTATAATCCATAATAATTCATCTCAATATTTTGTCCTTCTGGTTAAACTACACCATATCATCTCATGTAATATTGGATAAACATCAAATAATTCCGGTATACATAATAGAAGAGTCATTATATCGTAGACCTATAAAATAAAAATAATAATACTAATATCAAACATAATAATGTGAATGCAAACAAAATCAAGTACCTTTTACACGCAATTCATTCATATACGGATATGATACAGTACTTCAGTTGACAAACCGATAAATATCGTAGAAATCTGTCAGGTATAAATGACCAAATTAATAACCAAAAGTGACATGAGAACCCACCAAATCAATAACTGAAATAGAGAATACAATTTCCACTTCCTATCTGATTATGCATATCCTTTCACTATTATCACCTGGACATTCCCAGATAAATAAATATAATAACCCCATACCATATTGTGTTACAAAAATCCCTTAAAATACAACTCATTGATATGTAAATCATGGAGAACAAGGCACAGTTTGTTAACATGAAAACCAATTGTACAATATACCCATATCTTATATCCATTGTATAGGAACCTATGGAGGTTCAGATTCATTTTTTCGTAATTTTCATAATTTTCGTGTGCAAGGTTTTTTCTAAATTAGTGACTACAGTTTCCTTAGCACCGAAATATATTCCGTTGAGCCAGTCGATATACACATATATGCAATCAATACACAGACTCACAGTTTTGCTGTTTTCCAAAGCTTTACTGCAGTTGTTGCAGATTATAGTCCACGGAGTCTGTACTGGGGCTAGGCTTTCCTCCCACCCTGTCCAGGTCATCAGCTTCCTCGTGCTGCACTGTGTATGTGTGTCCTGGCTGCTGCTTCTAGCTGAGCTGCTGGGACTGTCCCACTCTCTCTCTGTTCTGCTGGTACCACTTGGCTAGGCAACTTGAGTCCTCTGTGCTGTGCTGACCCCGCCGTGTTGCTTTGCTCTGGTACTGTCGGCGTTTAGAAACCTCACTGCTCCTGGATTCACCGTGCTGTGTGTCAGTCACAGTACCGGATCTGGTGTCCGTTCTGTGCGCTTCTCTGGGGCGAGTAATGGTTGCACTCGAGCTCCCAGGAGTGTCTCTCTGCTTGAAGTTCTCCTTTCCTCAGACCCTCACTAGGCCTGGAATCTGTGCGCAGACTCCAGAGAAGCTTAGCACAGCCTCTCTGGCACTGCAGTCTCTCTCTCAGTTCTCCAGGAACTGAAACTAACTCTGCTCTTCACAGCACTGCTCCGTGCTGCACTGAGCTACTTCCTCATGAGCTGGAGTATTTAAGAGAGCAGGTTGTGCTCCCCCTCCTGGCCCAGAGGTGCTAGTGTTTGTCAGTGTGTTGTGGGGAGGGAACCCATGTGATGTTATTGTGGCACATTAACCCATGGGGTGCCACATTCCCCCTTAGTTAAATACAGTACTCCGGGACTGTGGAAAATCAAGTAAACAAACAATTAAACACAATTAATATTTACATAGACTTAAAAGGGAAAAAGTACAAAAATCACTAAAGTTTCAAAAAGAGTCCAAAAAGTCAAAAAGCAGTCTTACCGGGGGTTTAGTCTATTGCCTCCGGGCTGATCAACATATACCAAAGAGGGCTTACCACAACCAGTCTGTGGTATATATGGTCCATAAACAAATAAGAAAAGTTCAAAGTTCATATAGGATAGTCTCTGTAGGTACTGGGCTTTTTTAACGTTGCAACAACTATATACATTTGTCCACGGGCGTTTCTGCTTAGGAGGCCTGGATTCGCTACACCACCCCCAGGCACTTTCTTTCCCAAACTTAATATACATGGGGGTCAATCCAGTTCCTCCACCCTCTTGGACACAGTCTACCGGGTTCAATTTACGTTCACTTTACATTTAAACAAACATATTTACATTACACATTTAATTACATTTTACTCTCTGTACCTAACTGGTAACTGACCTTGGGTACTACGCTCTGATCTGCGTAAAACGGGTATACTGCTTGCACGTGGGCTACTAGTATTGGTGGGTATGTACCTACGTGTGGTGCTTGGTACTGAGGCAGATGATGATCTGACTGCAGGACTGGCAAGTTCACTAGGATCAGGAATTTGTTCTTCCTCTTCAGATTCTACTTCCAGTTCTTCTAGTCTTGGGTCTTCTTCTGGTAACGCAGGTTCTGGTAACACGGGATTTGGTTTTGGGTCCACCATTGGAGAGAATGCAATCATTGGTACGACAACTGATCCATGGAAATTTGGCCATGTTTTGGGGAAATCTCCTAGTACCGTGTGGAATACTTCATCTTCTTTTTCTTTCTCTTTGATAGGTTGGACCTGTACGGGTTCTGTTACTTCAGATGTCTTCAGTGTTTCAGGACACAATTTTAGCTGATCTCGAGATACGACTGCTGAAGTTCTTCCTTCATCTTTGCTTATCAAACAGGTTTTAACATTGTCTAGGTTAGATGGTAAGACTGTGTATGGGACGGTTTCCCACTGATTATCTAATTTGTTAGTGCGTCTTTTTCTCTTGAGAACTTGATCACCTTCTTGTAATGGCATTGCTTGAGCATGTTTGTTAAAAGTCTTCTCTTGTCTTGCTCTTGCTTGTTGTAGGTTTCTCTCAACACATTATTGTAATTGTTGATATTGTTTCTGACGTTTGGTATCCCAATCTGTTTCTTCTACTTCTGTATCTGGTTTTTCAATTCCCATTTCTAGATCAATTGGTAGCTTACCGGGTCTTGCACGCATAAGGTAGGCTGGAGTGCAGTTTGTAGAACTCACTGGAACGTGGTTGTATAAGTCTACCAAATAAGGTAATTTATCTGGCCACTGATTTCTTTCAGATTCCGGTAATGTCTTCAACAGTTCAATTACAATATGATTCATGTTCTCACATAAACCATTTGTTTGGGGATGGTACGTTGTTGTGTGAATCTTCTTACAACCGTACATATTGCAGAACTCCTTGAATAATTCTGATTCAAAAGCTGGACCTTGGTCTGCAAGGACTTGTTCTGGGTAACCATGTGGTCTACAGAAATGCGTCTGGAATGCTTTTGCTGCCGTCTTCGCTGTCAGATCTTTGACTGGTACTACCACTAAGAAGCGTGAATAATGGTCTCATGATGGCTAAGGCATAGACACAGCCTGACCGGCTTGGTGACAACTTGACATGGTCTAACGCGACTAGCTCGAGTAGCTGCTTGGTTATTATTGACTGAAGTGGAGCTTTCTGTATATCTTTCCTTCTGAGGTTGCATGCGGCACATCTTCTGCACCATAGTTCAATAGCTCTTCTCATGCCAATCCAATAGAATCTTTCTCTCAGGATTGCTTCTAACTTCTTCCATCCGAAATGACCTGCACCGTCATGGTAGACTTCTAAGACCATTCTGATGTCTCTCTTGGGCACGATTATCTGCCAGACCAGTTCATGTGTTTTGGGATTGATATGCCTTCTGCAGAGCTTCCCTTGATACAGGAACAACTTGCCTCTGTCCTTCCATAGCTGTACGGCCTCAGCTGGGGCATTCTGATCTGGTTTGCACCTTGTCGCGTAAGCAGTTCTTTCACTAGCTTCACAGCTGGATCAGAATCTTGGGTGTCAGCCCATCCGTGGTGTCTTAACGGGTTGAGGTTTACTTCCTGCTCTCTTTGGTAGACGCCGGGTTGATAATCTTCTACCTTTGAACGATGAAAGGCCGGTAGTTCAATCTCTTCCAACTCTTCCTGTTCCTCTTCCACATCTCTCAGGTGTGGCATCCGTGATAAGGCATCTGCGTTCCCGTTCTTGCGACCTGCCCTGTATTTGATGACAAAGTGGTAATTAGATAGCCGGGCTATCCATCTCTGCTCAAATGCTCCTAATTTTGCAGTGTCCAGGTGAGTCAATGGGTTGTTATCCGTGTAGATGGTGAATTCTGCACCTGCCAAGTGGTGTTTAAAACGTTCAGTCACAGCCCAAACTACTGCCAGTAGTTCTAACTTGAAGGAGCTGTAGTTCTCGGGATTTCTTTCTGTAGGCCGGAGCTTCCTACTTGCAAATGCAATAACTCTCTCTTTGCCTCCTTGCTTCTGTAATAACACTGCTCCCAGTCCCACATTGCTGGCATCCGTGTAAAGAATGAAGGGTTAATGGTAATCAGGGTATGCCAGAATCTCCTCTCCCGTCAGTGCACTTTTCAGCTTGTTGAAGGAGTCTTCCTTCCTTCACTCCACTGGAACGGAGGGTTATGGGATGACTTTCTTGACTGTCCTACCAGGATGTCTTGTAGGGGAGCTGCTAGCTTCGTGAATCCACTGATAAATCTTCTATAATAGCCCACCAGGCCCAGGAATTGCCTCACTTCTTTCATGTTTGTAGGTCTTGGCCAATCCCGTATCATTGTGACTTTATCAGGATCCGGTGCTACTCCCTCTGAACTCACCACATGTCCCAGGTACTGTACCTTTGGTTTGAGAAGATGACATTTGGACGGCTTGATTTTCATGCCATATTTGGACAAAGCTTCGAACACTTCTGCCAGGTCTTGTAGATGTTGCTCATACGTCTTGGAGTAGACTATGACGTCATCTAAGTACAGGAGGACAGTTTCAAAGTTCATATGTCCTATACAGCTTTCCATCAGGCGTTGAAAGGTCCCGGGTGCGTTGCAGAGTCCGAACGGCATACAATTGAACTCACAGAGGCCCATTGGCGTAGTAAACGCTGTCTTCTCTCTGTCAGCCTCGGCCACAGGAACCCTTTCCAGTACCCACTAGTCAGATCAAGGGTGGAAAAGTAGTTAGCAGATCTTAATGCAGCTAATGACTCCTCAATCTTAGGTAATGGGTATGCGTCCTTATGTGTGATGCGATTAATCTGCCGATAATCTACGCATATTCTCATGGTCCCGTCCTTCTTTTTAACTAACACTAGAGGTGCTGCCCAGGGGCTACAACTCTCTTATTACCCCTGCAGATTTCATTTCTCTGAGCATGTCCTTGGTGGTTTGGTAGTGAGCGGGTGGTAATGGTCTATACCTCTCTTTTATAGGCTGATGGTTACCTGTGGGTATAGTATGCTCTACCCCTTTGATCTGACCAAAGTCTAAGGGTGTTTACTCAATATTTGCTCATATTCCTTCACTACCCGGTATACTTCATGCTTGTGACGGGGAGGTGTAGAACTGGTACCTACATGCAGCTTTTGGCACCAATCCTCCAGCTTCTCTCCTGAGCCATTGTCATCCGCCTCACTTGACGGGTTCAAGGGCTCGACGGCTGTGATGTTGTTGTTATCGACCGTGTACAACTTAGCCATGGTAGCATACTTTGGTAATGTGACTTCATCCTCTCCGCAGTTTAATAGGCGTAATGGCACTCTTCCCCCGTGGACGTCAACTACTCCTCTAGCAGTGAGTATGGTGGGTCTGCTATCTGAGTACATGGGTTCTACCAGGGCTTGATAGTCTCGCCCTTTAATGCCTATTGCGGCTCTACACCAGACCAACATTTCAGTTGTGGGAGGTATTACAATGGGTATTGGATCACTTACTCGTCCACTGCCGATCTCACCTCCGGAGATTTCTACCTGCTGCTTCAACATCAGGGCTTTGATCTCTTTGTGCAGAAGCCTCTGTTGTCCAGTTCTGGCAGTCTCGGCGATTTGCTGCAAAACACTTAACACTTCGGAAAAACATTTCTCAATTACATTAAGTTCCTAGCAGCATCACTGGTTCACGTTCTCCCGGGTTAACATCTATGATTATAACACCCTGGTTCTGCAATTCTACCTTCCCAATCTGGATATTCATTTCTCTAAACCCAACCTTTGGTATTAACTGTCCATTACTAGCCCATACATCAACGTTAAAGTCATCTGGTGCACTAGTAATGTCTGAATCAGCCCAGTACCTTTTATATAGAACATGTGGGATTGATGTTATCTGGGACCCGGTATCCAGCAAGGCACTAAAGGGAATGCCATCCAACACGATAGGGATCACGGCTATCCTCCCACGAATCTGTCAAACCAGGCTGAAGGACCTTGAGAGTTTATTCCTGGGGAGCGGCCCGCCTGCCCAGGGAATCGTCGTTTAAAGGACACTCACGAGCAAGATGGCCTGGTTTCTGGCAACGGCGGCATATGGGCTGTCCATCTGGTTGATAGCGATCGCTGAGTCGTCCTCTTGCTGCTGGGTATCTTCTGGGCCTCATCCACGGGACATCCTCTCTGCTGGTCACCAACTTGATCTTGGGTGCAGGCTTTGACTCTCGCAGTTCCTTGATGACCTTGGCCATTGAGATCACGGTGTCTGTCAGGGCATCTAGCTTTTGATTGAGGGCTGCATTAGAGATCAATTCCCCTGTCTCAGCAGCAGTTGCTGACATAGCAGATGTCGCTGGCACTGCCGGCTGCTGAGGTGCTGCTGCAGTGTCCGGTACAGATGTTAATTCCTGGGGCTCTTCCAGCTGCTGCAGACGAATAGCTCTATCTTTCAGCTCAGCAAATGCCATGTCGGGGTTCTGCAGTAGTATTATGCTCAACTGTCCTCGGTGGGAAGGGGAATGGAGGCCCTCTATGAATTGGTCAAGTAGCATTTTATCAGCTCCCGGGGCTAAAGCAGGTTCTGCCAGTTTAAGGGCTTTGAGTGCTTCCTGTAGATTCAAGGCAAAGTCTCTGGCACTCTCTTTAGGTTTCTGGTGGCATGCAAAGAACCTCATCTTAGCCCGGGTATCAGAGGCAGATTCAAACGTTGCTTTCAGTCTAGCTGTTAGATGTTCTACAGTGTCCTTGTCTGTGTCCAGCCAGGACGCAACCTCACGCAGTGCATTGCCCATTAATTGTCCCATTATCATTCCTACACGCTGGGCTTCAGTGAGGGGATACATCACATAATACTCTTTTATCTTCAGCATAAAGTCAGTTAATGTATTAGGCTCACCGGTGTATTGGGGCAGCCACATTGCCCCTGGAGTATACGGCATCAGGAACGGCATTATTGGTGCTGTTCCTTGCCCCGCTGCACCGCCGGGTGCTATAGCTGGGTCCGGCGCTGCAGCTACACCGACTGCTCCGTCGCCATCTTGTGCATCGGGCTGCGACATCTTGGGCCCCCTTAGTTAATATCCGCGCTCCGTCTTCCGCTTCCGTCCGGATGTCTATGGGAGGTTCCGCAGTGCAGCAGGGATCTTCTTCCCACCGGATGTCGTCAGCACCAAGGGAGGAGGCTGGGTTCAAGCCAATGCAAGGTACCGCCCTCTTTCTTTCCCGCGCGCCGCGCGCTCCAAAATGGCGGATTTTCAAAAATACAGTTCAGATAGCGCAGTTCAACAACAGTTTTCACGTTAATCACGGCACACGCTGCCATTTTAACGGGCACGGTAGATCCTGTTCGTGACGCCAGGTTTGTCGAGCCCACTGGGACGAGGGTACTCGGTACCGGACCGCGTCTGCTATTGGGGAAGTCACGGGTGGTCCTGGTCCGGACCGTGTCCCGGGCCCTGGCAAATAAAAGGGTGTATTTACAGGGGAGAATAGTCTATCGTGACGTCACCCACTATGTGCGGCCAGTGATGGGGCCGCCGCTGCTGCAGAACCTCCGGGGATGGTGTAATGGCAGCGCAGATGGAATAGTTCCAGTGGGTAGAACTGTATTCCCCGGGGCAGTGATGGTAA
Organism: Allobates femoralis; assembly: GCA_033576535.1. Lineage (NCBI taxonomy): Eukaryota > Metazoa > Chordata > Amphibia > Anura > Aromobatidae > Allobates > Allobates femoralis. Next base: position 255,526,873 of record JARQOC010000001.1, on the reverse strand, counting down.
AGTCTATAATGGATGTGGATAGTGGAGACGGGGTTAAAGAACACACACTCACGTTTTGTAGTAAAAGGTGCAATTCTCCTTCTCTCCTGATGCTGCAGCTTTTTTCCAGCCCATGTGCAGAGCTGACAGGCTTGTAGCTCTCCAGGTGGGACCTTTCTGCTGTTGGATGTAGGGCAAAGGTTGCAATCAATACACAGACTCACAGTTTTGCTGTTTTCCAAAGCTTTACTGCAGATGTTGTTGCAGATTATAGTCCACGGAGTCTGTACTGGGGCTAGGCTTTCCTCCCACCCTGTTCGGGTCATCAGCTTCCTCGTGCTGCACTGTGTATGTGTGTCCTGGCTGCTGCTTCTAGCTGAGCTGCTGGGACTGTCCCACTCTCTCTCTGTTCTGCTGGTACCACTTGGCTAGGCAACTTGAGTCCTCTGTGCTGTGCTGACCCTGCCGTGTTGCTTTGCTCTGGTACTGTGGGCATCTAGAAACCCCACTGCTCCTGGATTCACCGTGCTGTGTGTCAGTCACAGTACCGATCCGGTGTCCGTTCTGTGCGCTTCACTGGGGCGAGTAATGGTTGCACTCGAGCTCCCAGGAGTGTTTCTCTGCTTGTAGTTCTCCTTTCCTCAGATCCTCACTAGGCCTGGAATCTGTGAGCAGACTCTAGAGAAGCTTAGCACAGCCTCTCTGGCACTGCAGTCTCTCTCTCAGTTCTCCAGGAACGGAAACTACCGTATATACTCGTGTATAAGCCGACTTTTTCAGCCCAAAAATTGGGCTGAAAAGTCTACCCCTCGGCTTATACACGAGTCATATACCGAATGTATGGGTGGGCGCAGCTCTGGGGGGGTGTCGGGTGCTGGAGCAGGCTAGCTGCGGGATGCAGAGGGATGCAGAGAGAGCGTGGAGATCTCCTGCTCCCGCTCATTTAATATGCACTGCCGCTGTCCATCACCTCGGTGCTGAAACAGCACCAAGTTATGGACAGAGGAGCAGGCATACTATCTGCAGTCACCTCTGGCATCCAGGCTATGCTGTACCCTCCCCTGTCCCCCGTCACTCTTTATGCCCCCGAGCTGGCACACACACAGCCCCCCTGCATCCAGAATATGCCCCCCGTCATTCTTCATGCCTCCCCAGCTGTCACACATAGCCCCCCCCCCGCATTAAGAATATGCACCCCCATCATTCTTTATGTCTCCTGCTGGCGTGCACATAGCCCCCACATAAAGAATATGCTTGCCCCCCCCCCCCCCGCGTCACTGTATATGCCCGGGAGCCGGCATGCACATAGCCCCCACATCAAGAATATGCCTGCCCCCCCCCCCCCGTCGCTGTATATGCCCGGGAGTCGGCGTGCACATGGCTCCCACATCAAGAGTATGCCTGCCCCCCCCTGTCACTGTATATGCCCGGGAGCCGGCATGCACATAGCCCCCACATCAAGAATATGCCTGCCCCCCCCCCTGTCACTGTATATGCCCAGGAGCCGGCGTGCACATGGCTCCCACATCAAGAGTATGCCTGCCCCCCCCTGTCACTGTATATGCCCGGGAGCCGGCGTGCACATAGCTCCCACATCAAGAATATGCCTGCCCCCCCCCTGTCACTGTATATGCCCAGGAGCCGGCGTGCACATGGCTCCCTCATCAAGAGTATGCCTGCCCCCCCCTGTCACTGTATATGCCCGGGAGCCGGCGTGCACATAGCTCCCACATCAAGAATATGCCTGCCCCCCCCTGTCACTGTATATGCCCGGGAGCCGGCGTGCACATTGCTCCCACATCAAGAATATGCCTGCCCCCCCCTGTCACTGTATATGCCCGGGAGGTGGCGTGCACATAGCTCCCACATCAAGAATATGCCTGCCCCACCCCCACCCCACCCCCGTCACTGTATATGCCCGGGAGCCGGCGCGCACATTTAAAACAACATACTGTTAACTCACCCTCCAATGCGCGGTCCTTGCTCACAGCTCCTCCGTTGCTCTTCCTGTTTCCCGGCCATCAAATAATGTGACCGGGTATTACTGTGCGCCCGGTCTCATGATTTGATGGCCGGGAAACAGGAAGAGCAACGGAGGAGCTGTGAGCAAGGACCGCGCATTGGAGGGTGAGTTAACAGTATGTTGTTTTAAATGTGCGCGCCGGCTCCCGGGCATATCCCATCCTTATCCCATTCCTAGTATAATGTTCTTCCTCCTGGGCTCATCCTGTAATATTGTTCCCTGTTCTGCCGCTGTTCTCTATCACATTTAAATAACAGGGGGAAAAACTATTTTTCTCACATTTCTCACATTTCTTCACTTCAGCTTGAATACTATTAGCAACGCATGACGTCACTTTTACGCACCGCCTATGACTGGCACACCAATGTCAGTTTAAACCCTCTGTGATCACACTCATTATGCACAACATACTGCAGCTGTCATGGCTTCATGATAGACAAAAGTCATAACACAGACACTCGTTCCCTATAATCACATAGGATGAGAGTATTGCAAGCAGAATGTCAAGCAAACCAGTCACAGGCTCCTGCAATGAAAGCATCTTTTAAGACAAAAGAGTTGTTCACACTTTTCATGAATGTCTGGAGTCACTCTATGAGACTGCAGACTTGTTAATCCTCATATCATGTGCTGTAAGGATTCTCCAGAGCTGGAATTGAGATTGGGCAGGTATTTGATATGCATATGCCTGGCCACATTCCAACTAGACTTGCATGGCTCCACTCAGTTCACTTACATTCACATGAAGTGACCTCAGATTTTGGTAATAAGCCTGGACAATCCCTTTAAAACTTGTAAAATGCAGACATACCCTGTTTCCCCGAAAATAGGGCGCCCCCCGAAAGTAAGGCATACCAGGGGGTTTAATGTGCCTGCAAATATAAGGCACTCCCCGAAAATAAGGCATGTCACTATTTAATCATAATCAGCATGCCACCGATCTGAAAATCGGGGCATACAGCTGTGACTTCTCCAGCCCGCCCCCGCCTCCAGCCCCTCCCCTGCTTGTGTCCTCCTGGTGCCCGTGGCTGTTAGCGGTGCCGCAGATGCATGTAGACCGGCACTGCTCTATTTTTCAAGCCCCCTGCAACTGTACCGGCCAATCACAGGCCAGGAACTGACCAGCGGCCAATCACAGGCCAGTCTCTGCATGACGTCAGCTTCTGGTCTGTGATTGGCTGCCCAGGCAGCTCCTGGCTTGTGATTGGTTGGGACCTTGCAGCGGTGAGCACCGAGACAGCGGCGGGCACCAGGACAGCAGCGGGCAGCTCAGAGCGTCGCCGGAATACAGCAGGGACCAGTGAGAAGTGTCCCTGTCTGTGCCCCTGTGTGTGTGTGCCCCTGTGTGTGTGTGCCCCTTTGTGTCTGTGTGTGCCCCTGTGTGTGTGTGTGCCCCTCTGTGTTTGTGTGCCCCTGTGTTTATGTGCCCCTGTGTGGATGTGTGTGTGACCCTGATACCATATTTGGGGATGATGCTGTTTCTTTATTGGGGGCTGCAAGGGGATGATAAAAGGTCCTTTTTTTGTTTAGCAATAAATGTGAATTCTTGGTCATGGACAAGTAAGACACCCCCCGAAAATAAGACATGGTGCATCTTTCAGAGCAAAAATTAATATAAGACTCTGTCTTATTTTCGGGGAAAAACGGTATGGTATGGTTTTTATTTTTACTACGAAGCATCCTGTATCCAATTTTCCAGGACTATGGCCAATTCACACATCTTTATTTCCCAGTTCAAGTAGAGACCAAGTTCCACTGTACTCAGATCTCCTACCCCAAACGTGACATGCTCATAGGCATGCATGAGGCTGTCAGGTTCAAGTTAGGAGACCCACATCCAGTCCTTGCATCATAGTCCATACTTGGACCGTGACACACAGATGCCTGAATTCAACATACAGCTTTCATGTATTAACCCAAGAATAAACCATAAATGTTCGATGACCATCTAGGTCCAACCTGGTGCCTTCATTAGCTGTACTGATTTACCTGCTATTTCAAATACTGCAATAAAGAACAACTAAACTTTTTTTTTCAAAATAAATAATTAATAATAATTTTGTCCAACATGGAATGTTATGAAATTTGCAACAGGATTAATAAGCAGGAGAAGTAGAAGTATAGAAATCACAGGATCAATAGACATGGTATTGATAATCAAATTATGAAAGAATGGAAACAAAATTTCTTTTTGTTTTTGTAACTTTAATATTGAATATGTGTAAAGTAAAGCAAGGTACTCGAATAAGGAGAAATAAACCTCATTTATTTTGTGAACCCAAAATTAAATTAAAACTGACAAAAAGGGGTTGTACAAATGGGTATATTCTAGTTCTCTTTTGGAGGCTGTCAAGTACAAACACATAGATTTTTTGTTGGGTGATTAAAGTATCCAAAACAATATAAAGTCTTAGAACGATAGAATTAAAATCAAAACACTAGGGCCTGCTCTTATCTTAAATTAACACTTTTAGGGTGGACACACACGGTCCGAGAGGCATGCAAGATGCTTGCACGAGTCTCATATGACTTATGCGGCACAGCCGCTGGCTCTTTCGAAAGGAAGCGTATCAGCTGCTTGTGTTTCTACGCAGCTCCAGCTCCTGTCCAGAGAGCTGGAGTCCGTCTCGGGTGAGTCATGCAAGACTGGTACAAGTATCTTGTACGCCTCTCGGACAATGTGTTTTAACCCTTAGGCTTTTACTTCCCACATATAACTTTATTTCACACTGGATATAATGTAAAATTACACATAAGGTGCTTTCATGTTCTCCAAAATTCAGATAAGACATAAAATCAAGAAAAGTTTTATTCAGTGATGGTGGCTTCACACCACGGTAAGGTCTGATCCGGATCAGCACACAGAACCGGAGGGCAAATATTCCCTCCAATCCGATGTGCAGCCTGACGCAGCTGACACTGCTGATGATTCAGGACCGCGGCTTGTGGGAAGCTAGCCGCGGTCCTGAAACAATAGCGGCGTGCAGCCACAGGTGTTAAAGTTCCTGGATCTTCCTGGACCGGAACAATCCGGCCCCATAGGCTCCCATGTTAGGGAGCGCCGGATTGCACCGGATCCGGGATAATCTGGGATACAGCAATTTGGGGAGATTTTTCTCCCTGTGAGAAAAATCCGTATTCTCCCCCATAGGAAGCCGGTTTATAGGCGGCGACACGCGTCGGGTGTCAAGCCTGCTATGTGCCTTGTGTGATGGATGATGATTTTACTGGTAACTATACTTGGACATGGCGGCACTGATTGGTGCACCTGAGGTCCTATTATTTATCTGATATTTATTTCTCCCTTCTTTTTAGGGCTTGTTGACTAATTCATCACTACATTACTTTATGTAGACACTGTCCTTCCCTACTTAGGGGATCTCTCGTCCCAATCATTGCACATTTGACCACTTAGTGGCTGAGGTCCTTTAGTACAACCCCTTTTTAAGGGACCTATAATGCTTGGTTGATCTGGTTTTCCATTCTTTTGTTCCAGCCTATCTATTTAACAGGTGTTTATATCTATTCCTGTTTCAGTGTGACCATTCATAGTACATCAGCTTATTGTACTGTACGTTATTTGATAGGGTGATTGATTTTGATGTGACTTGGTCTACTAATTGATGACCAGAACATCTCATCATCCACCTATAAGAAGTGGTTTATACTGCTGAGTTACGAATTTGTTGGTTCATTATAATGTATATTACAAGGCCATAGCTGAGGTGGTGGTTTCCACCTTTTAATGGTTTCTAAATTGTTTGTCAGTTCCTGTTTGTATAACTGTTAAATAAATGAATTTTTGACTATATATATTGGTCTTTTTTTCTATATTTCCCTGATCCCGGTTACAAATACATGCTTCTTTTTCTTCCTTAAATCTTTCATGTTCTCCAAAATTCAGATAAGACATAAAATCAAGAAAAGTTTTATTCAGTGAGGGTGGCTTCACACCACGGTAAGGTCTGATCCGGATCAGCACACAGAACCGGAGGGCAAATATTCCCTCCAATCCGATGTGCAGCCTGACGCAGCTGACACTGCTGATGATTCAGGACCGCGGCTTGTGGGAAGCTAGCCGCCTTCCTGAAACAATAGCGGCGTGCAGCCGCAGGTGTTAAAGTTCCTGGATCTTCCTGGACCGGAACAATACGGCCCCATAGGCTCCCATGTTAGGGAGCGCCGGATTGCACCGGATCCGGGAGGATCCGGGGGAATCCGGGATAATCTGGGATACAGCAATTTGGGGAGATTTTTCTCCCTGGACACAAAAACGTTGCAAGCAACGTTTTTGTCTCCAGTGAGAAAAATCCGAATTCTCCCGGATTCTTCCGGAGAGATGGAAACCGGATGGCAGAGAGCTGCCATCCGGCTCCATCCGTCCCTATAGGATACTATGGGGCCAAAATCCGGTCCGGGGCTGTCTGCTTTACACTGGACAGCCCTGTACCGGACTCTGCCGTGGTATGACGCCACCCTGTATTTTACATTTAATAAAAAAGAGAAAACAATTCAGTACAGACACTTCTGACATAAGAGATGGACATTACATAGAGGATGCAATGCGGAGTATTTTTTGTCTATGACGGCTGTTGCCCTTTTTAGTTGTTTTAAAGGTAAATCCTGGTCTCACAGCGGAAGACATTGTTCATCATCTCCTATCCAGAATCTTAGCCTTTTTATTGTAGCTGTGTCATCTGGTGCTATATTCCTTGCCTTTATTGTCCTCAAACTTGCTGGCAAAATGTACGGAGGATCCAACTACAAGACACAGTCAGAGTAAGCCCACCAGGTTTTCTTTACTTACCATACAAAAAAGGTTTGCCATAATTGAATATCCCATACATGCTCATAAAGTGTGAACTATTTTATTGTAGAGTTATTGTGAAAAGCTTCAGTCCTGGGAAAATTAACCCTCATCATGATGACAGTCTGAGCAGTCCTAAGTACAGAGGAGCACATGAACCTCAACACACAGTTCAGTGTGCGGAGGTAAAAGCATCTAGAAGATAGCCCCTTGCCAGAACTTTCTTCTAATAACGCATAATTGCATGAAGTAGCTTAGCCGCCATCGCTGCTATTCTCCACTCCATTCTACGCTCCATATAGCACAGTGATAATTTGTCTATAATACACCTCACATGCCTGATACCAGAAAGGTTTCCTTCCAGGATCCCTGCAGTTTTCTATATATGACATACTGTCTCTTTTGAACTGTTATCAAGATTTTATCTCTTTTTGTATTTAATTCTATTTTGCAGATTGCCAGTCTCCAATATATCCGAAAATATTAAGAGCGGACAATGAAGAGCATTTTCTATCCTTGCCGTACAATAAAAGGTTAGCAATGATTATCCAGTAGATTTTCTGTTTAATTCAATATTTCAGCCCAACTCCCAATTGTGAATTACATGGGATAATAATAGGATTTGGTTTGTCAAATAATATCAGCAAAAAACAAAAGCTAATTAATCATTTTCACACATTATGTATGCAGATTATTATTTGCCTGGTTCTAAGCTTTGGGATCATAATATTTTCTGGTTTCCCTGGAAAATAACACCAGATGTATTTGTCCATTTCTTTTGCAGGCTGTATGTAATTAAGGAAATATTTTCAGATTTTTATACAAGAAAAATATATTAGTTCACTCAAATAATCAAGTAAATCAAATCAAATGAATAATTTGGCAAAAATATGCTCATAAAAATTGAAAAATGTTAGTCTCCTTTAGAGAAGAGCAGAACTTTTGAAATTCAAATTTGCGGACTTCGATACATTTTCCCCCAAAATTGATTTGTGATGACTAATTTGCGAGAATCTTAATGCTGGAATGTGTGTAATTGCTCAGAAAATACACATACGGGAGGCCAGAGCTGTGTCAGACTGGAGAACACGCGACCCACCAGAACACATCATTCTTGACTGTCCACCATCCAGTAACATAGAAGTAAGACAAGACAAAGTCTGCAACAAATGACCTTGTAGGGGGCATACAGAGTAGAATCTCAATATTTGCGGATGACACTAAACTCTGCATTGTAATCAATACAGAGGAGGACAATTTTATATTACAGGAGGATTTATGTAAACTAGAAGCTTGGGCTGATAAATGGCAAATGAGCTTTAATGGGGATAAATGTAAAGTCATGCACTTGGGCAGAGGAAACAAAAGGTATAATTATGTGCTTAATTGTAAAACACTGGGCAAAACTGTCACTGAAAAAGACCTGGGTGTATGGGTTGATGACAAACTCACATTTAGTGGCCAGTGTCAGGCAGCTGCTGCAAAGGCAAATAAAATAATGGGATGCATTAAAAGAGGCATAGATGCTCATGAGGAGAACATAATTTTACCTCTATACAAGTCACTAGTGCGACCACACTTAGAATACTGTGTACAATTCTGGTCTCCGGTGTATAAGAAAGACATAGCTGAACTAGAGCGGGTGCAGAGAAGAGCAACAAAAGTCATTAGAGGACTAAGGGTCTGCAATACCAAGACAGGTTATTAAGCTTGGGGTTATATAGCTTGGAAAAACGAAGGCTTAGGGGTGATCTTATAATAATGTATAAATATATGAGGGGACAGTACAGAGACCTTTCTAATGATCTCTTTACTCTTAGGCCTGAGACTGGGACAAGGGGGCATTCTCTACGTCTGGAGGAAAGAAGGTTCAATCATAATCACAGATGCGGATTCTTTACTGTTAGGCTGAAGGCACATCATCCGACATGATCCCAGTGCCTCGCGCGAGTGCAATGCGAGATAAACTCGCATTGCACTAGGACAAGTTATGTTCTATAATGTCGGGCACACTGGTGCGCATTTTATGCATTGAACTCGCAAAGCGAGTTTCAGTCGCGGCATGCTGCGACTGCATGCGATTTGTAAGCATGAGCTATCAATAGAAATCAATGGGGAGCCAGAGAGCCCGCAAGCTGCGCAGAGCCTACCGTCGGACCGGACCCGCCAGGTACTGAGGCTGTGTGATCCCGGCTGTGATCTCTGACAGCCGGGACCTGGGTGCGGCTTCACACGCCGCGCTCCTGGCGTTGGGGGCGGATGCCCTCCCCCTCCTTCAGGCCACCCCCTTCTCCAGATGGCCCCCACCTGTCACTGCCCCCCACCCCCGATGCCGGGACCTGATTGCGGCTTCACCCGCCGCGATGCCCTACCCCTCCTCAGTCCTCCCCCTCCGATGTCGGGTCTGTATGAGGCTTGACCCGCCGCGCTGCTGGCGGCGGGGGCGGATGCCCCCCCCATGTTCAGGCCTCCCATTCCCTGGATGGCCCCCACCTGTCTCTGCCATTCACCCCCCCGATCCCCGTGTCTCACCGCTCCTCGATCCCGCCGGTGCAGCAGCCGCTCTGCCTCCTCTCCTCGCTGGAACGCCTCTCCTCCAGTGCTGCTCCGTCCTGAGGTAAGTACCGTATGACTGAATGAAACAATGAATCAATGATTGAATGAGTGAGTGGGTTCATGGATATGTGGGTGCGTGGGTTAGAGGATGCGTGGGTGCATGGATGTGTGGGTGCATGGGTTTAGTGGATGTGTGGGTGCATGGGTTAGTGGATGTGTGGGTGCATGGATGTGTGGGTGCATGGGTTAGTGGATGTGTGGGTGCATGGGTTAGTGGATGTGTGGGTGCATGGATGTGTGGGTGCATGGGTTAGTGGATGTGTGGGTGCATGGGTTAGTGGATGTGTGGGTGCATGGGTTAGTGGATGTGTGGGTGCATGGATGCGTGGGTGCATGGATGCGTGGATGAGTGGGTACATGGGTTAGTGGGTGTGTGGGTGTGTGGATGTGTGGGTGCATGGGTTAGTGGATGTGTGGGTGTTTGGATGCGTGGGTGCATGGATGCGTGGATGTGTGGGTACATGGGTTAGTGGGTGTGTGGGTGCGTGGATGTGTGGGTACGTGGATGTGTGGGTGCGTGGGTTAGTGGATGCGTGGATTAGTGGATGTGTGGGTGCATGGGTACGTGGATGTGTGGGTGCGTGGATGTGTGGGTACGTGGATGTGTGGGCACGTGGATGTGTGGGTGCGTGGGTACGTGGATGTGTGAGTGCGTGGATGTGTGGGTACGTGGATGTGTGGGTTAGTGGATGCGTGGATTAGTGGATGTGTGGGTACGTGGATGCGTGGGTACGTGGATGTGTGGGTTAGTGGGTGCGTGGATGTGTGGGTGCGTGGATGTGTGGATGTGTGGGTGCGTGGATGTGTGGGTACGTGGATGTGTGGGTGCGTGGGTTAGTGGACGCGTGGATTAGTGGATGTGTGGGTGCGTGGATTAGTGGGTGCGTGGGTACGTGGATGTGTGGGTGCGTGGATGTGTGGGTACGTGGATGTGTGGGTGCGTGGGCACGTGGATGTGTGGGTACGTGGATGTGTGGGTGCGTGGGTACGTGGATGTGTGAGTGCGTGGATGTGTGAGTACGTGGGTACGTGGATGTGTGGGTTAGTGGATGCGTGGATTAGTGGATGCGTGGATTAGTGGATGTGTGGGTACGTGGATGCGTGGGTACGTGGATGTGTGGGTTAGTGGATGCGTGGGTTAGTGGATGCGTGGGTTAGTGGATGCGTGGGTGCGTGGGTACGTGGATGCATGGGTTAGTGGATGCGTGGATTAGTGGATGTGTGGGTACGTGGATGCGTGCGTACGTGGATGTGTGGGTTACTGGATGCGTGGATGTGTGGGTGCGTGGATGTGTGGGTGCGTGGATGTGTGGGTGCGTGGGTGTGTGGGTGCGTGGGTGCGTGGATGTGTGGGTGCGTGGATGTGTGGGTGCGTGGATGTGTGGGTGCGTGGGTTAGTGGATGTGTGGGTGCGTGGGTTAGTGGATGCGTGGGTACGTGGATGTGTGGGTGCGTGGGTACGTGGATGTGTGGGTGCGTGGGTTAGTGGATGCGTGGATTAGTGGATGCGTGGGTGTGGGTGCATGGATGTGTGGGTGCATGGATGGATATTTGCGTATGTGTGACTGCATGTGTGGATGTGTGCACGAAAGGATGTGTACATGCGTGGATAATGGATGGATGGATGAATGCAACAAGGTATCAAGTGTCCTCTTCTAGTCTCAGGGATCATAGTCATGGTGCACTGTATGACAGATCATTGCCATACAGTGCACCATAACTCTGACCCCAGAGACTGTAGGAAGAGGACACTTGATCCCTTGCTGCAATCTCTGGAGCAGAGGCGATCGAGCATCGTGGGACCTTCGTTGTGGACTACGTCGGAGGCGATTGAGCGTCACGGGACCTTCGTTATGGACTACGTCGGATCTTTCTAATAAAGATGGAGTCTGAATTTTGTTTGTGTTTTTTTCCAAATAAAAATATTTTACTCTGTGTGTATTTATTGACTACTTACCAGAGATTCCTAATGGCGGGTCTAACATTGGCCCAATATTATGAATCTTGGGCTTAGTGCCAGCTGCCAATAAAAAGCTGGCATTAACCCCTTTATTACCCAGTTTGCCACCGGCACCAGGGCAACTGGAAGAGCATGGGTACAGCGCCAGAAAATGGCGCTTCAATGAATGCGCCATTTTCTGGGGTGGCTGCGGGCTGCAATTCGCAGCATGGGGGGCCCAGAACGCTTGGGCCTCTCCATGCTGCGGATTCCAGCCCCCAGCTGTCTAGTTGTACCTGGCTGGACCAAAAATATGGCGGAGCCCCACATCATTTTTTTTTTCTAGAATTTGTTCTAGAAATAAAAAAATGGGCTTCGCTGTATTTTTGGTTGCCAGCAAGGTACAATGAGGCAGCTGGGGGTTGGTGGCAGTCCGTAGCTGCCAAGTTGTACCTGGCAGGACCAAAAATATGGCGAAGCCCCACGTCATTTTTTTAAATTACTTCTACCAATAAAATGACATGGAGCTTTGCCATATTTTTGGTTGCCAGCCAAGTACAACTTGGCAGTTGGGGGGCTGCAATCCTCATCATGGAGAGATCCAAATGTTGTGGGCCCCCCACGCTGCAAATTGCAACCCACAGCCACCCCAGAAAATAGCGCATTCATTGGAGGTGCCATTTTCTGGTGCTGTACCCCAACTCTTCCAGTTGCCCTTGCGCTGGTGGCAATGCTGGTTGCACACAGGGGCTCTCCGTGCACCATGTTGCATATGGAGAGCCCCTGTGTGCCTAAACATTGGAGCTCCCCCACAAGTGACCCCATTATGCATCTGGATTTGTTCCTTGGGGGTCTAGTTTCCAAAATGGGGTCACTTGTGGGGGAGCTCGAATGTTGAGGCACACATGGGGCTCTCCTTACGCGACATGGTGTCCGCTAACAATTGGAGTGCCCCTGTGTGCCTCAACATTCGAGCTCCCCCACAAGTGACCCCATTTTGGAAACTAGACCCCCAAGGAACAAATCTAGATGCATAATGAGCACTTTGAAGCCCCAGGTGCTTCACAATTTGATCCGTAAAAATAAAAAAATAAGATTTTTGTGGAAGAAAAATATTTTTTTCATTTTTACGGATCAAATTGTGAAGCACCTGGGGCTTCAAAGTGCTCATTATGCATCTAGATTTGTTCCTTGGGGGTCTAGTTTCCAAAATGGGGTCACTTGTGGGGGAGCTCCAATGCTGAGGCACACAGGGGTTCTCCAAACGCGACATGGTGTCCGCTAACAATTTGAATGGAAATCAGCTCAAATTGTTAGCTGACACAATGTCGCATTTGGTGAGCCCCTGTGTGCCTAAACATTGGGGCTCCCCCACAAGTGACCCCATTGATTGACAAATAAGTGGCAGCAAATCAGTGCAGTCTTGACACCAGGAGAAGGTGCTAGTCTGTCGGATCGCAGTAGGAATTAAAAAATCTCACTAGCACCGCACTAGCACCGCACTAGCACCCCACTAGCACCGCACTAGCACCCCACTAGCACCCCACTAGCACTATTACACGCATCAAACTCGCATCAATATCGCGCTTCAAAAACGCGCCATTTTGGAGGGATCAGTGTGCCTTCAGCCTAAGAGCAGTGAGACTATGGAACTCTCTGCCACATGATGTTGTAATGAGTGAGTCACTACTATCATTTAAGAAGGGCCTGGATTCCTTTCTTGAAAACTATAATATTACCAGTTATACATACTAGATTCTTTGATGGGGCGTTGATCCAGGGAACTAGTCTGATTGCCGTACCTGGAGTCAGGAAGGAATTTTTTCCCCCAATGTGGAGCTTCGTGTTGCCACATGGGTTTTTTTTTGCCTTCCTCTGGATCAACATGTTAGGCTATGGGTTGAACTAGATGGACTTAAAGTCTTCCTTCAACCTTAAAAACTATGTTACTATTTTACTATGTTACTAAAAACGAGGACAGCACTGAGTTCATTAAGACAAAACATCTAAATATCAGAGATCTCTTCTTTATCACTAGTTGGCCTATATTGGATTTGATGAACTACATTAGACCAACTTGAGATCTAGTTGGTTAATAAATGGTCAAAGGGAGATAGTGTAGGGTTGAGTTTTTTCTTTCTAAATAAAGTGTTTTTGTTTTTTGTAATACTTTGTTATAGCATTAACATGGAGGAATATGGCACACCTTTAAATAATTATAACTGAATCTTAGAATCAGCCAGCATTGTTTTGTCGCCTCAAACTTTACACCTCATCTCTATTAATTCATTGTCTGATACATCAGGGAAATAGGTAAGAAGCTGTTTACCCCCAGAAATGACCAACTAATGTTATAATTTGCTTCTGGGATGGATGTAGTTATTTTTAGATTAGATGGAGGCGGTGATATCACGATGGGGACAAGCTCTGGGATGCTGGGTGCAGAGGCTGTCTCTCCCCCTGTGCTGTCTTCTCCCTTCTGTGCTCTCTCCTTTGACCCGTCTCCCCCTGTTCGCTCTCTCTCTCTCCCCAAGTACTTTCTCCCCTGTGTGCTGTCTTTTCCCCTCTATGCTGTCTTCTCATTTCAAGCTCTCTTCTTTAAGTTACCCCCCTGTGTGCTATCCCCCCCGTGTGTTGTTTCACTCACCCCTGTGCTGTTTTCTTCTCTTGGTGCTCTTTCCTTTGAGCTCTCTCCACCCGTACGCTTTTTTCTTCCCCCTATGCGATTGCCCCACGAACGCTCATCTCTCCTTGTGCACTCTCTCTGCCTCCCTGTGTCCTTTACCCCTTGTGCTTTGTCTCTCCCCTTTGTGCTCTCAACCTCCTGTGGTGTCCAAAGATGACAGTGGCGTAAATTCGCAATCACGCACCAGCTCCGCTATCTTTGTATACCCAGGTGTCCAAAGATGGTGGATGCCTAAATAAGTGCGCATGCATGCCGGGGGCAGGCTTCAGTTGGCGGTTTCAGGGGGCAGCAGCTGTGGCAACGCTGGCGGCACTGTGCAATATGCCAGTACGGCCAGTGGGAGCCATATTTGTACTCCCTTCACTCTCTCCCCATGTGAGCTCTATCTGATTTCCTGTGCACTCTCTCTGACACTGTGTGCTCACCCTCCCCTTGTGTGCTCTGTGCCCCACTGTACACTCTCTTTGGGCCCTACTGTGTGCTCTATGTGCCCCCTGTGCGCTCTCAGTGCTCCCCAGTGTAATCTCTCTACCCTACAAACTCTTGTATCAAGTACAATGTAACGGCAGGTAAAAAAGAGTGATCTTTACTGGGTAGTACACAAGCATCTTCAGTTATGACTTCTGCAGACTACACTGAGGAAAAAGGGAGGAGCAACCTAATACAGAGCCAACTATGGGTGGGACATAGGGGCAATATTCACACAGTCTAAATCTTCCTAGCAACAATGAAATTCACTCATTGGAGGTAAATACCTAATGCAAAAAAATACACATAACAGGTTGTTCCCATTCGTGGGACACAACACTGTCAACTATACTCATTATATATTAGTAGAAGTATGCAAATGTAGTGTTCACAGCTATAAAATAAACACATGTACCCAATAAATATACACAAAAAAATAATTTCCACTTGGGTTGTTAAGCAGCAAAACAGACTCCACTCAGTAAAGCTGCAGCCTGCAGACCCCCTCACACTGTCTTTGTGTGGGAAAAGTTAGGAATGAGGTGCTTACTGCGACAGAGAGTTTTATTAAGGTAGTACTGTACCTTGGTTACCCTAGTGAGGGTCACATCAGGAATCCATCTGATGCCCGGACAGCAAATAGAAGGACGCTGTATTTATTGGACCACTAAAGAGTACGCTTTGGGCAGAGTGATGATTCAGACAGATGTGGATCTGGAGCGACCCGATGTTGGCGCCGTGCCAGACTTGGTGTGTCTGGTGATCATAGGCCGAAACTCTAAATTTTTATTTTGATTTTTAGCAAAAGGGGGGTTGTGTTTTGTTGCTCAGATGAGGGCTGGAACAGTCCTAAAGGGGTCCTTCTACAGCAGGAGGATGAAGGGCTCTCTGCTGATGGTGTTGTGTCCAATAAGGAGTAACACCTCCCAAAATTGACGGTTCTGAAGTAGAAAGTAGAAATGAAAGTCATACGTCTGCCCAACTTAGTGACCTGACGTCCCCTGAAGTGCACCACATGATGCCTGGTAGTGATGTGATAGCTGAAAAGAATGGAGATGACACTGAGTTAGAGAGTGACTTTCAGGGTTCACCAGACTGTGGAGTGTGAAATGGACTCAAGTGGTGACTGACTCTGAGAAAGAAAGGGAGTACAGTAAGGAAGGGTCCAGCAAGGAAGGCAAATCCTCCTGTCACAAAAGGAGCAAGCGCCACAAAGAAGCTGCCCAGGTGACTCCAGCTCATAATATGAGGTCATGTGCTTCTAGTCTATGTATGAGTTCTCCAGACACCGAGAAGATAAAAAGGGAAGGTGGAGTGTCATTGCCTGTAGCAACCGCTGGGGCTGAGACAGATGTTGTGCTGCCAGAGGAACTGACTCAGTGTGACAACAAGGCTCTATGAGATGAAGTCAGGGAGACGAAGCCAGGCAAAAAGATGGTGTGGATGTCCTCTCCAGGTTCTGAGCAAGCAGCTGATGGTCGGTCAGTTGTGGCTGTATAGGAGAAGAAGCAGGAGTCCACCATGGTCAAAAAGAGCAGACCTATAATAGACCCACCTCTGCGGAGGCTGGGAGCACAAACAGTGCAATGGGTGAAGTAGTCAAGAAGGTTGGAGATTCCCAAGACCCTGAAAGGAAGAGAGGGGAGGCCTGAATCCTTCTGACACTGATATAATTGAGACCCTGGTGAGGACGACAGATGGGGCTGCAAATGCCCAAGAGATGCGTGGCGTGACAGAGGTCACAGGAGATGGACGGGAGACCCCTGGACTGGCACAAGGAGATGTGGCCAAGGTTGCCAGGGGTGCTGCTGGTCCCCAAGAGGGGCAGGTAACTTCAGTAGTGGAGAAAGTTGAATACTTCAAAGCCCCTGAAGGTGAAGAGTTTGAGGGAGTGAAACCATCTGAAAGTAACCCTACTGAGAACCAAGAGAGGGTTAAAGGTGCCAAGGTCCTAGAGAATGCTGAGACCCAGGTGAAGACTGAGGTTGCAGAAGCCACAGAGCAAGTGAGGTCTGAAGAAGATACCCCCTCGAGTGATGGAATAAGCTGGAAAGAGCGAGAATCGAGAGACAGCGTCGCTGCCAAAGATGGAAGCCCTCTTTTGGTACCCAATTCTCTGCTTGGAGAAGTCCTCAGGGAAAACGGACGACTCATGCTGGTAATGGTGGATAATGCTGGAGTGACGAGACTACGAATTCCCGATGATAGTGAAAAGAAGATACCCAGGAAAGGGGGGTATGGTTCTGTTCCTCATGGTGGGGACAATGGAGAGTCTTGACAATATGTGGATTCTTCTCACATATAGGGTGACTCACCTAAAAGAACAACATCAGCTGAAGCTGGAAAGAGCGAGAATCAAGAGACAGCATCGCTGCCAAAGATGGAAGCCCTCTTTATATCATGGTTCCCAACGAATTGGGGGTCCTCCCAATAATAGATGGGTCACAGCAGACGCTAGAGACAAATGGAGCAACAGGTCTCTGGGCAATGAAGACAAATGCCAACTGAGAGCTTGCCTAAGATGTCCTGAGGATAGGGGGAGTAATAGGTTATTCCTGTAAGCCAAAGAAAGGCTCCTGTTTATGTGCTGGAAGGCGGTTTATGCTGAATTATAAAACGACATTCATTTATTTACATTGAGAGACTGATGCTGTGTTTTAACATCGCTGCCAAATGAGTGAACCCCAATCCGGTCCGTGATCGCTACGTCACAATATTTCTACATATATGCGTATATACTAGATGGTGGCCCAATTCTGATGCATCGGGCATTCTAGAATATGTATGTAGTTGACATACTGTCTGTGACTGACAGAATTTGTTCAGTCAACGTGAGTGAACTATATATATATACATATATATATATATATATATATATATATATATAGCAGTGCTATGGTATATGGTGGTACATTACAGTACATGTATAGCAGCACTATAGTATATGGCGGTACATTACAGCACATGTATAGCAGCACTATAGCATATGGTGGTACATTACAGCACATGTATAGGAGCACTATAGTATATGGCAGTACATTACAGCACATGTATAGCAGCACTATAGTAAATGGCGGTACATTACAGTGCATGTATAGCAGCGCAATAGTATATGGTGGTACATTATAGCACATGTATAGTAGCGCTATGGTATATGGTGGAACATTACAGCACATGTATAGCAGCACTTTAGTATATGGCGGTACATTACAGTACATGTATAGCAGCAAGCGGGGCAGGATGGAGCGCCCTGGGCAGGATGGAGCGAGCGGGGCAGGAAGGAGCGAGCGGGGCAGGGAGGAGCAAGCGGGGCAGGATGGAGAGACCTGGGCAGTATGTAGCGAGCGAGGCAGGACGGAGCGAGCAGGGCAGGATGGAGTCGGGGGGGCAGGATGGAGCCGGGGGGCAGGATGGAGCAAGGGGGGCAGGATGGAGCGAGCGGGGTAGGAAGGAGCGAACAGGGCAGGACGGAGCGAGCGGGGCAGGAGCGAGCGGGGCAGGATGGAGCCAGGAAAGCAGGATGGAGCTGGGGGGCAGGATGGAGCCGGGAAGGGGGCAGGATGGAGACGGGAAGGGGGCAGGATGGAGATGGGAAGGGGGGCAGGATGGAGCCAGGGGGAGGGCAGGATGGAGGCGGGGGGCAGGATGGATGCAGGGAGGGCAGGATGGATGCGGGGGGGGCAGGATGGATGCAGGAGGACAGGATGGAGCCGGGGGGCCAGGATGGAGTCAGGAAGGGGGCAGGATGGAGCCGGGAAGGGGGGCAGGATGGAGCCAGGAAGGAGGGCAGGATGGAGCCGGGAGGGCAGGTTGGATGCAAGAGATCAGGATGGAGCTGGGGGGGCAGGATGGAGCCTGGGGGCAGGATGGAGCAAGCAGGTCAGGAAGGAGCGAGCGGGACAAGAAGGAGCAAGCGAGGCAGGATAGGGCCGGGGGCAGGATGGAGCTGGGGGGGCAGGAAGGAGCCAGGGTGGGCAGGAAGGAGCGAGCACGGCAGGAAGGAGCGAGCGGGGCAGGATGGAGCGAGCGGGGCAGAAAGGAGCGAGCGGGGCAGGATGGAACTGGGGGAGCAGGATGGAGTTGGGAAGGGGGGCAGGATGGAGCTGTGGAGGCAGGATGGAGTCGGGAAGGGGGGCAGGATGGAGCCGGGGGGGGCAGGATGGAGCCGGGGGGGAAGGATGGAGCTGGGGGGCAGGATGGAGTCGGGAAGGGGGCAGGATGGAGCGGGGGGCAGGATGGAGCAGGGGGCAGGATGGAGTCGGGAAGGGGGGCAGGATGGAGCCGGGAAGGGGGCAGGATGGAGCCGTGAAGGGGGGCAGGATGGAGCCGGGAAGGGGGGCAGGATGGAGCCGGGGGGGCAGGATGCTGTGGGGGTGGGCAGGATGGCTACAGGGGGGCAGGATGGCTGCGGGGGGACAGGATCCCACTCGCCCTCCTCTATTCTCTCCTTCAGCGTCGCATTGTATACAGCAACATGTGACAGGGCGGGCTGTGTGATGTCACATCAGCCTGTCTTCTCACATGACCGCTGTACATGGAGAAGACGGGTGAGAACAGCGGGAGGCGTGGAGGGAGGCAGGAAGGTGAGGAGGGAGGCAGGGAAGCAAGGAGGCGAGGAGGGTGGCAGGGAGGTGAGGACACGAAGAGGGAGGCAGGGAGCGAGGAGGTGAGGAGGGAGGCAGCGGGTACCGGTGCCGGGGGTCGCCACGGCCGTACATGTAGCCTGGCGACAGCGATGCTATATGTCACTGTGGCCAGGTTACAGCTACTGTATAATCCTCTGATTTTGAATGCGCGCGGCTTTTTGCGTATGCGGCACTCATTGGTTGCCGCTGCTAGCAGCAGCAAATGAGCACTGGCGCGCCATTTCCGTGACTGACAGAGAACATTAGTAGATTATATATATATATATATATACAGAAACAGAAAAAAACTGAAAAAACTGCACAGCACTCACAGACACAATGTGAACTAGTGCCAGCAGGGATTCTGGGTCAAATAACTAGAAAAAATTCTCTGCAGCACTCAGTTACTACCAATGATGCACAAATGCTAACAAGCGGTATATATTTGAGGAAAAAATTTAAAAACTTACGTTTTTTCAAAAAACTCAAAAATGTTCGTTTTTTTATTTTCTTGGGGTTCTTAGTACAAACATTGGCCAATGTCCGTTTGCTCATCAGCATATATATACGCACAAAATCAGAACTGTTGGGAAGTATGGCTTTAAAAATGTGGCAATCAGAGCCTGAGCCTTCAATATGTTCTCCCACAAAGATCTTTGCAACTGCACAGACCTGGCAATGTCAGCTGGAGACCAATTCTGTAGTAGAGAGATAGCATACTGACTCTAACCTCACAAATAATTAGTTCGTAACAGGTAGTTAAATGAGAATGTCATCATAAAGTATGAACTGATGCGCCAGGTATTTGATGTTGCAATTTCTCCTTAATGAAAGATACTCTTCTAATGTTAAGCAAGCTGTGATATATGAAAACAAGTCGACTGAGAAGTATCAGTTTAGCACTAGCCTTCCCCTACCTGTCAACCTCTAGCTGTGATTATTTCTATGTGGGAACATACTATCCAGAATAGAATTAATAACTAGGTGAACACTGATATGAGAAGGATAAAGGGCATTGAAGGCGTCTACATGAATAGCCCAGCATTTTGTTGATAATGTGCCATTATTGTGCCATTAGTATTAGATGAACGTAAACCATTTCTTTGCTATAATAAAGTTTGCGTTCTGTAATAAAGATTATATCAGTCAATTTGCTGCTTCCATTATTGGAACAAAATAGTTGGTTGTCACATGCTCCAAATATATATTTTGCACCATTACAATTTCCAAGAAATGAAGGGTTTTTTCAATATTGATTGGGTGTGTACACTATTTTCAACTCTGTGATTCTTTAAACCCTATGCATATCTTAATTTTAATATTTGTATGTTAAATAGTTGACATATATTTAAAATACCCAAAAAATGGAATTGATAAACTATCAATTAGCACTAATAGAGATGGAGTGGATCAAACAAAATTCAAACTTGCATTTTCGCTCACATTATCCAAAAAAAATATGAACTTATTCTCACAAATTTAGGGTTTGTTGGAACGTTAACATTGATGGTCTATCTTCAGGTTAGCAAGTAGAGTCTGTGGAGCCTCGTTTATGAGTCCCAACATAAGACTAGCCAGCTATCCCTCCAGGGAAGGACCTAGCTATGGGGTCGCTATTTGAGGAGACCACCATAACCACCATATTAAGTGGCCCTTTCAGTCAATATTCAGCTCTTTACGAGTTTAAAGATTGACAAGGGAAATACCAAAGTCAGGTATCCATCCACAGACAGCTGTTTCAGGGTGTTGCCCCTCATCAGTGTGTAGTAGGATTCTGGCTAGGTGGGAGCAATGCCTGGTAGACCAACATCACAAAGCACTCACTGATCTCAGGGAGACCAGTCGAGGAAAACACTGCAGTCAGCCAGCAAAAGAGCTCAAACACAGTGAAATCCTAGGTGTATTGCCCCCTGGGAATTACAAATATACAAATAAAGTCTGTGGAGCCTCATTTAGGAATCTCAACACAGGACTAGCCAGATATTCTCCAGGGAAGGACCTAGCCATGGGGTGGCTCTTTGAGGAGACCACCATAACCACCATATTAAGTGGTCCTGTGAATCAATATCCAGCTCTTTACGAGCTTAAAGATATGACAAGGGAATACCAAGGCCAGGTATCCATCCACAGACAGCTGTTTCGGGGGGTTGCCCCTCAACAGTGTGGAGTAGGATTCTGGCTAGGTGGCAGCAATGCCTGGTAGACCAACAACACGAAGTAATCACTGATCTCAGGGAGAACAGTCCAACTGGTCAACATGGTGCAACCCCAAAACAGCTGTCTGTGGATGGATACCTGGCCTTGGTATTTCCTTGTCATATCTTTAAGCTCATAAAGAGCTAGATATTGACTCAAGGGGCCACTTAATATTGTGGTTATGGTGGTCTCCTCGAAGAGCCACCCATGGTTAGGTCCTTCCCTGGAGGGATAGCTGGCTAGTCCTGTGTTAAGACTCCTAAACGAGGCTCCACAGACTCTATTTGCATATTTGTAATTCCCAGGAGGCAATGCACCTAGGAATTCACTGTGTTGAGCGCTTTAGCTGGCTGCCCGCAGTGTTTTCTTGGACTGGTCTCCCTAAGATCAGTGATTGCTTTGTATCCTCAGGTAAGGTCATCAATGTCTCCTCAGTGGGAAAACAACAATAGGGAGTGAATGTGCATTACCCAGCCATGGTCACTATTCTGTTGACAGAACTGTGCAGCCCCACAAGTCGGTAGTTCCTGCCGGCAGTGGCACCAGAAAATAGCTAATTGGTGTGGCTGCCAGGTGTTGCACTCCCACCAATCAGACATTGATGATCTATCTTGAGGATAGGCGATTAATGTTAAAGTCCCAGACAATAATGTCTTTGTTATGGTTAAGGGCCTAAATTAACATAATAAATATGTAAAATTGAAAAAATATCCTTATAATCATCTCTCCAGCCCTCACTGTCTCCTTTCCATTCTTCACCTCATCTTCTCATCACCACTGGTCATACTAAAATCATTGGTCCTCTCATGCCATGTTGGGACTTCTTGCTGTGATGAGGCCTGGAAGGTTTTGCGTAAGTGCATGGAAGGTCCAGAAATTTTGACGTCATGATGTGTGCCATGACCTTATGCAAACATAAGAAAAACTGTCCATGGCCTCATCAGAGCTGGAAGACTGGAAATTTTAGTGTGAGTTGTGGTGATATGAAGATGTAGTAAGTTACAAATGGTCAACATTAAGGAGTGAAGAGGCTGGAGACGAAATCGGTGAGGTGAGTATAAGGGTATGTGCCAATGCTGTGTTTTTATATGCATTTTTGCAGATTCTTGGTATCACCTTTTGTCCCAAAACTGCATGCCTATCCTTACCCCAGCAATTTCTATGAGAATTCTGAATTGGTCTGCCCGCCCACGGTGATTACTTTTTCCTCGCAAGGTGCAAGGTGTCAAGACAAAAGAATAAGTATATCAATTGTTTACTGCATTTTGTAGCATTCCCAGCCATTGACTGTACTAAAAAAAAATGCATTGCAACAATATGCAACTAAAACACACCAAAATGTATGCTTTTTTGTGGTGCGTTGCCACAGGGTGAAGTTTTGCTGTCCTTTGGCTGTAGAAAATTTCTGTACCAAATACTAAGCAACAACACATTCCCCAAATTTTTTTTTTAGATTTTTAACCTTTTAATGGTTCTTTGTGGTTCAGAAAAATGGTAATCTGCAAGTTATTAGAGAACTCTAGTATGGATGAAAGTATGGTCACTACTGTTGTTGAAAAACACTACCAGATTTTGCTTACCTAAGATACCTAACTAGGAAATGTGGAAAGGGGATCCTTCCCCAAATCCTCATTTTCCTTAAGGCTATGTGCTGACAAGAGCACATTTGCATATTTACAGCATATTTGTAAAAATGCACATACCGTGTTTCCCCGAAAGTAAGGCCCCCCCGATTGTAAGGCCGCCTAGGGGTAAAGGGGGGGCCTGCTAATGTAAGGCCTCCCCCGATTATAAGGCCTTACAACCGGGGGGGCTAATGTAAGGCCCCTAGCGGAGGGGGGGGGGGAGCGGGTCGCACGTCACGTGCGCCCGCTCATTACATATGCACTGCATCCCCCTGTCAATCAGCAACAGGGGGAGCAGTGCATTATGCGGTATATATGGGCCCCCTCCTGCTGGCACACTACCCCCCTGTTCTGAGGCCCCCCCTGCTGCTGCTGCAGACATCTTACCCTCCAGGGTCTTCTTGCAGCAGCCAGCGCGTCGGTCCTCTGTCCTCGGCTGTCTTCCGGATCATGTGACCCGTCGCAGCGCATGACGTCATCGCGACTGCGACACCGGCCGGTCACATGATCCGGGAGACAGCCGAGGACGGACGCTCTGGCTGCTGCAAGAAGACCCTGGAGGGTAAGATGTCTGCAGCAGCAGCAGGGGGGCCTCAGAACAGGGGGGTAGTGTGCCAGCAGGAGGGGGCCCATATATACCGTATAATGCACTGCTCCCACTGTCGCTGATTGACAGGGGGATGCAGTGCATATGTAATGAGCGGGCGCACGTGACGTGGGACCCGCTCCCGCAGTGTCCCAGCAGGAGGGGGCCTGTAGGCCACACTGCTGGGACACACAATATAAGACCCCCCCCGAAAGTAAGACCGGGGGCCACTTTTGGCCCCCAAAAAAATGTAAGACAGGGTCTTACTTTCGGGGAAATACGGTAGTATATAGGCCAGACAGCAAAATCAATGTGACTTTGCTTGTGCTGTGCCCACATTTGCGTACTTTGCACTGGTAGTAGCTGCAGATTATTAGGGATCTTTTGATCCGTAAAAATAAGCACTTTGCCAATTATTTTACACGTCATACTTTGCGCACTGCCCGGCACTTCTGCCGATATGATGTGTATTACAGGGCGAGGGCAGCAGGGATGGATGCAGAATTTTTTGTATAAAAAACACAGATACAGTGGGTACTGAAAGTATTTAGACCCCATTAAATGTTTCACTCTGTTTCATTGCAGCCAATGGGTAAATTAAAGAAAGTTCATGTACACTCTGCACCCATCTTGACTAAAAAAAACTGAAATGTAGAAATTTTTGCAAATTTATTAAAAAAGAAAAACTAAAATATCACATGGTCATAATTATTCAGACCCTTTGCTCATACACTTATACTTAAGTCACATGCTGTCCATTTCCTTGTGATCCTCCTTGAGATGGTTCTAATCCTTCATTGGAGTTCAGCTGTGTTTAATTAAACTGATAAGACTTGATTTGAAAAGGCACACACCTTTCTATATAAGAACACACAGCTCACTGTGCATGTCAGACCAAATGAGAATCATGAGGTCAAAGGAACTGCCCTAGGAGCTCAGAGACAGAATTGTGACAAGGCACAGATCTGGCCAAAGTTACAAAAGAATTTCTGCGGTACTCAAGGTTCTTAAGAGTACTGTGACCGCCATAATCCTTAAATTGAAGATGTTTGGGACCACCAGAAGTCTTCCTAGACCTGGCTGTCCAGCCAAACTGAGCAATCTTGGGAGAAAAACCTTGGTGAGAAAGGTAAATAAGAACCCCAAGATCACTGTGGCTGAGTGTGGCACCACAAAGTCCGGTTGCCACACTGGCATTGCCTCCCTTTGGTGGGTGATGTCAAGCTTGAAAGCAAGAAGGGAATCCACACCAGGTATGCCCACAGCATGCAACACGTTTCCTGACTCCTGACCAGAAGGGGGAGCTCTGAAAACAGAGTTCAGGGGAGCTCCCCTGTAAATTCTGGTCTGGAGGCGGGGTTAGTCAGTTAAGTTCCTAGGAGGACTGTGAAGACAACCTGTGGACTGGAGCAGTACTAAGTTGAGAGTGAGGAACATCAAGCTTGAGGGACTCATAGGACAGAGTTTGAGGAAGGAGAGAAGCAGACCTGGGGAGTGGAGCCAGTGATTGGGTTCACCCCAGCATGCAGCGCCAGAAACAAACACCGAGGTTGTGAGGGTATTCCAGGCTCAGCAGCCAAAACCGGAGGACAGAAGATTCTAAGTCCCCCAACCACAGCAATGTGCCAGGAGGCACAGCAGCACTGAAGAGCTCAGGGACAGTATCCAGAGGAGTGGTGCCTGGAAAGGGCTCAAGCTGCCTGTCATACTGGTGAGAAACTTAACAGCAGAGAGAGAGGATCGCAGCTTAGCTACAGGCAGCCAGAACCAGCAAAGAGACGCGCAGCAGGGAGGCTTCAGAATTCACTGGGTGAGGAGATCCCCGACTTGCTTCCAAGCCACCTGGATTCATAACATCAGCTGTGGACAGTATCCTGGTTTCTACCTGCAACTACCAGTAAAGGTAAAGGAGACTATATACTGTGTGTCTGTCAGATCTTCCATGCTCTCAGCCCTGCAGCCCAACAGCCTACCACCGCCATAGATGTTTCCATTTACCCTGGGGAACCGCTCCACGCATGGGGGGTGAAATCACTATAGCTGCAATTCCATCATCCCCAAGGGGTCCCACACCGCAGTGTCAGCCCCAATAGCTGAAAACCACGGGTGGCGTCATGACCACCATCAACAAACTTTTATCTGACGCCCAGGGACACAGAGCCGGGTCTTGACCCCTATGACTCCCCCAAATGTAGCAAAGCCCGGTTCCGAGTACCCCACGGTCCCGTGGCATATCATGGGCTCCAGAGATGCAGTAGGGTGATGGGGAAATTTCCACAAAGTCAACTATCACTGCAGTCCTTTTCCAGTTGGGCCTTTATGGCAGAGTGGCCCAAAGGAAGCCTCTCCTCGGTGCAAGACATATAGAGGCCCGCATAGAGTTGGCAAAAAAAACACATGAAGTACTCCTAGACTATGAGAAATAAGATTCTCTGGTCTGATGAGATGAAGATAGAACTTTTTGGTGATAATTCTAAGGGGTATGTGTGGAGAAAACCAGGCACTGCTTATCACCTGCTCCATACAATCCTAACAGTGAAATATGGTAGTGGCAGTATCATGCTATGGGGGAGTTTTTCAGCTGCAGGAACAGGACAATTGTTAGCAATTGAAGGAAACATGAATGTGGCCAAGTACAGAGATTCCTGGATAAAAACCTTTTCCAGAGTGCTCTGGACCTCAGACTTGGCCGAAGGTTCACCTTCCAACAAAACAATAACCCTAAGCACTGCTAAAATAACAAAGGAGTGGCTTCAAAACAACTCTGTGACCATTCTTGACTGGCCCAGCCAGAACCTTGACCTAAAACCAATTGAGCATCTCTGGAGAGACCTGAAAATGGCTGTCCACCAATGTTCACCATCCAACCTGACGGAACTGGAGAGGATCTGCAAAGAAGAATGAAAGAGGATCACCAAATCCTGGTCTGAACTTGTTGTATTATTCCAAGAAGACTCATGGCTGTACTAGCTCAAAAGGATGCTTCTACTCAATACTGAGCAAAGGGTCTGAATACTTATGACCATGTGATATTTTATTTTTATTTTTTTTATAAATTTGCAGACATTTCTACAGTTTTGTGTTTTTTTCAGTCAAGATGGGGTGCAGAGTGTACATTAATGAGAAAAAATGAACTTTTTTAAATTTACCAAATGGCTGCAATGAAACAAAGAATGAAAAATTGAAATGGGTCTGAATACTTTCTGTACCCACTGTATTACTTAGCAAAAGTGCAACACTTTTGCTGTGTAAGGCTGGGTCACAGTACCATTTTTCACATGCATTTTTGGAGACCTGCGTTTTCAAAAACGCATGTAAAAAACGCACCCATAGGCCCCATGTTAAAAAACGCATGCCCTAATAGCCAAAAAGCATGTGTGACTGTCCCATGCGTTTTTGGAGCATATCCAAAAACGCATGCGTTTCTGTAGAAAACGCATGCGTTTTTGTAGAAAACGCATGCGTTTTTATAACATGGGTTCCTATGGAAAACGCATGCAAAAACGCATGTACAGTTAGTACCTTTTAGTGCCATTCAAAAACGCATGCGTTTCCCATAGGAGCCCATGTTATAAAAACGCATGCGTTTTCTACAAAACGCATGCGTTTTTCAAAACGCTCAAAAAAATACTACAAGCACTATTTTTAGGTGCAGATTCAAAAACGCACCAAAAACGCAGGGAGCCATCACACACCTTACAAAACTCATGCTGACATGACAAAACGCATGACTTTTGTTAAATCACTTAAAAAAACGCATGGCAACTGTGACCACAGCCTAATACATGCTAATAGTGGATGCAGATTTCTACCAGAAAATTCTGCATCACTTGCGCAGCGTCGGCACATAGACTAAGAATGGGGAACGTGGCTAATTTGGTATGATTTCCCACTCCCCAAAGTAGCTGCATGACATGCACATTCAGGTACCGTATCATATGATAAGTTAACTAGAGTGTTGAACTGAAAGAAAAGATAAGATAAAATAAGATACCCTTATATTCTATTTTCATCTTTGAACTTAATATAAAATTAGATGTACACAGTAAACTTGTGTGGCATTTAATGCTGTAGCTATCCATTCAGTATTATTATCAGCACCCAGCACTAACATGGCAGCTGCCCAGTAATGACTGTCATAACACTGTAATTTGCTCTGCATGCTTGCAAACTGTTATTATCCCAGAATTTATTATGCTCATGTCAGAAGCATCTTTTTATGAAATAAAACAAAAGAAGCACCACATGGCACAAGATCATGATACCACAAATCAAAATGTAATCTATAAGAAGCAAAGGGATAATACTGTCGCCGCTCAGCACACAGTACCTTGCGGATATGAACATAAACAGATTAATCAAAAGAAGAAATGATGAAAAAGTTATATCCATCCACTTTAAAAGTTTCCTTTGCCTTATAGCTATCAAATATAGTTCTCATAAAAAAGAAGTAAAAGAAAAAATAATGTTTATAGGAAAATAAAATCCTAAATCCCTTAGTAAGTGTTCAGTGTTTACCACTTAGACCATGACCACTTTTAGCAACATGTTCAGACAATTTATTATTTTATTATTTAAAAAAAACAGCAGTATGTGAAATTACTTTACAAAAGTAGGTCGTTGGAACTCAAGGTATAACACTAGTTGTCTCCCCAATGCAAAGGGTGGTACAGTTATATCACAGAACAAGGACCATACACTTAGTGATGTCACAATATGCAGGAAAAAAGCTAAGTGGTGTCACAGTACAGGGATAATCAAACAGTGATGTCACAGCACAAGAACAGTAAACAGTGATGTCACAGCACATGGATAATCAACACAGTGATATCACAGCACAAGGATGTCACAGTACAGGGATAATGCCACAGTGATGTCACTGCACAAAAACAGTAAACAGTCATGCAATAGAACAAGGATAATCAACACAGTGATGTCACAGACAGGGATAATAAACACTGTGATGTCATAGTACTAGAATAGTAATCACAGTGATGTCACAGCACAGGGATAATTACACAGATGTCACAGTACAGGGATAATAAAAAAAAAAAAATCACAGCTATGTGTAGCCCCCCCGCCAGAGGCCTTTGACTGGGAGAATGCATGTGGGGACCCCTGCACCCTCCAAGTATCCGATAGGTATGAACCACCCTGTCATGTCTCCTTTCTTAAGGAGATTGGGCTCATGGATGCCATCGCCCGAAAGTGGTTGTATGGGTCTAAAGCCAGTCACTTCAATGAACATTGTATCCAAGACAAGGTGGCTGCATTCTTTCAGCAGAAGACGTTTAGCTTCCTAGCCTAACTTTCAAAGGGATACTCCAATAATCACTGGAATAAAACTGCAAAACTACTATAAAGGGTAGGTAACTCGGTGAAAGATTACCAATCAAATCAATAATAGGACATTAATAAGTAATATCCTATGTCTTGTGTACCAAGGAATAGAACCTTGTTAAATACCGGCCAAAAGCTTGGACTGCGACAGATACATCCAAGAAAAATAACCATACCCGGTATGTGATCAATTGTTAAAAGATAAATACAGCACTAAAAAGAGTGTACTAAATATTATTGTAAACCTCACTTCCATAGCGGGGATTGATAGGGTATGGTGGAGGAGGACTTTTCTTAACATCGTCTAACTTCTGAACTCAGGCCTCCTCTTTTATTACCCAACAGACTCCTCGTAGGCCTCAGATGACAGTATCCGAAAATCCCTTTCAAGTTCTCAGCCCGTACTGTCTAAACATCAGACTAACAATCGAGTAGATCATATATAACTAGTGTGATCTACATATCATTCTCTTTATCGCCAAATCCCCTGATGAGCCTCTCGTGCAATTTGGAGAGGCGAAACGCATCGGGCGGGTTATAACACTGACACGTACTGTGTGTAAAAACTGATGAGTACCAGGTCTATACGATTATAGGACCTCTGACTGCAATACAGGTGACAGACACACTATTAGTTGATCGGGACAACACCCGTTAACAACAAGACTTGACCATACGATTACAGGTCATGAGGTCTGAGCCCCCGCAGGAGACGGATTGTTTCCAGGGGGATTCTCTCCTTCAGACCCAGACATCCAGGTTTTGGACCAGTGCCATCATCACCCTTTGAACCAACAGAGGTTCATATCTGTATAGATATTTGTTTGTCCTATGTTTGTTTTTGGGGGGGGAGGGATACACGTTGTTTGACACTAGCACTGTTGCACCTATCCACACAGGATATATTTTAAAGGATCAAATAAAATTCAACTATAAAAATCATAGTTATTTTCGTTCTTGAGCCAAACAAGGTACTGTGCATCAATCCTAAGTCAACTGGTCCACTCTGCTACGTGACCATCTTCCCAAAAACTCTGCACAATCTTTGTTGGGGAGGAGCTTACTTTTATGAAGATGATGGGCAGCAAGGGGTGGATCACAGTTTGCATCAGTCTAGTTTCCATCGCTGACGACTGAAAAGTGGAAGCAGAAGGCCGACTGGGAGAGAATGGTATCAGGTGGAGGCCAGGCCTCTCTTGGTTAGCTAGCCAGCTGAACCAAAACCCACAGGGGTCCATCAATTCTAAAGGGTCTTTTGGTGTTGCCTAAGTTGGTCCCGCCTATCTAGAGGCGGTGGTGGTCTTCTAATTCCTTCATCCTCTTCTCCAGCGGTGGCTATGAAGGAGTATGCTGAGGGGCAAGTGGTGGCGGAGAATGCATCTAGAGGAGTAGCTCTTGCTACCTCCCTAGACCATCGGGCAATGGAGTACCATGTAGAATGGCGACCTTCACCCCAGGCAGCTTTTAAAAAGCTGCTGAAGTTTTTCTATGGGGAATAAAAAAAGAACTGACTTAAAAAAGACATGTTGTTGGGTCGCTGACCCATCCGTTAGTTGGCATTTTGTCTGAATGACTTTTTAAAAATGTTTTTCAGTTCTTCGAACAGCGAGACTTAATTTTTGTTAATTTTATTATTCCCCTTCCAAAGATTAGTGTCGGCTGTGTTTCCGCCTGCTGGATTAGAGGTCATATATGCAGCCTTTGGGCTACACCTCAAAGCCTTTTAATGGACTTTGCCCTTAATGGACAGAGTTGGCCCATTGTAATGGAGTCTGCTGATCCTTATGGGTCTTTCCTTATATATACACAGTATATATTCATATATGTGTGATACGCCCCTCCAGGGCCCTAGGATACTCGGAACCGGGCTTTGAGGCTTTTTGGGAGTCATGGGGGTCAAGACCAGGCTCCGTAACCTTGGCAGTGTCATTAAAAGTTTGGTGTGGGTGGCTCTCTCCTTCAAGGAAGGTCATGAGGATAGGGAGTTTCATCAGGGAGAGAGTAACCGGACCTGGGGATGCTTGTTTTCACGTGACGGCACCCACAGGTTTCAGCTATAGATGGCCGACGCTTCACTACAGTTCCTCTGGGGCTGATGGTGATGATGCAGCAGAGTTGTTATCCCCTCTACGGGTAGAGCTGACCCCCAGGGCAACAGATGTTACTGAGTTGGCAGCTATGTTCCAGCGCAAGGCTGATGACGCGTCAACAAGGCCACAGTCACAGCGGGTTACAGTCTTTAGATGTTTACTCAGTAACTGTGCAATAGCCCTCTGAGCGCTGAGTTCTCAGAGGAAGGGATACAGCTACTCCTGGGTGGTGGGATGACACTCAACTGGTAGCCCTTCTCTCTGTCCTTTCTCGGTCATCTCACACTGCGCTTGCTTCACCTTCCTGTCTTGTGCCTCGCCACACAGAGTCCCGAGCTGGTGACCGCGGGTCTCTCCTAGGGTTACTTCACAGTCTTTCCCTGAACCCTCTTTGGCCACCTTTTCAGTGGATGTGCACAGTATCAGCTGTAGCACCTTGGAAATACTGCAGCCTCCGGGTTGCTAGCTGAGCCTGGTCGTTATCCACTAGTCAAGGGGTCCTGGTACCCCAGTTCTGAGGCCTGGTTCCTCCACTGCCTGCAGCTGGCAATGGATGCGAGCCCCATGGGTGGATTGCTCACTACCCATGCCTCTGGGACCCCCTCTTCCTCCTGTAGCAGTCTGGTTCCCTCCTTCTACTTCCCAGTCAGGCCTTAGGATGAGCTCCTCAGGCTCCAGTCCTCAGGACACTTCTCTCAAGCTCTTACTCCTCTTCTGACAGACTTCCTTTCACTAGCTTCCCACCAACTCGACTGACTTCCAGATATTTCCTTGTTCTATTTATACCCTCTGTCACATGTCCCACATCATCTACGTGTATTTTCCCTAACTTTACTCCTTCCCAGGTGCTCCCCTAACTACTTCCTCTCCATCATCCCCACTACCCTGGTTCCTTTTTCCAAAGAGGATCAGGGACTGTGCTCTCCCATAGGAGCAGCCTCGCCCTAACCCTGAGCTAGACTAATGTAGTGCATGGCCTGGGTGTACCGATACCAGTCTGTGCTTTCCTTACCCAAGAGTGGGGTACTACACCTCAACAGGGGTGCAGTACTGCTGTGGTGACTGGATCCACAGGGGTGCCACGGGTGTTTGAGACTTATTATAGTCTGTAAATTTTTGTTTATATCACTCCTTGTGTGCTGCTGTTTCTGCAAAGTGCTTTGATACTGCCTTACAGAGACTGGTGAACAAGCCACAGGCTTCAGGCCTGACGGTCTGAGTGTCACACAACTATGTGGATACTTTTAGAAATCTGGTAGCTTAGGTGAAGACAAAACTGAGACAAGGTAATATGATTCAAGTCTGTATTTAAATATGTGCAAAGAACAAGTTCAGGTGTTAGTACAGCAGACAAGGAACATGGCAAATAATGAGGGTTCTTAAAGTCTTTCAATAAATAGTTTACAAAACAAGATGCCGGAGACAAAAATAGTCTATAGGTAACAGTTCATACTCAGGAAGGGCTGGTAACAGTAAAGTCTCTGAGTAACGTAGCCCAGAATGAAATGCAGTGCACAGCAACTAAAGTCTTGAGAGTCCAGAGTACTGCAACTCCAAATAATAATATACAAATGGAATTGCTGCAACGGAGCTTTCAAGTGGCAGAGCTTACGTGTAGCAAAGCCGACTTGCAGAAACCACAGCAGAAACAATTCTAAACAGAGCATAGCTTGATGCTGGCAGACAAACTGAGTGCAGGTGAAGGTCAGCTGAGCAGAAATCTGCAGAGAAGGTGAGAAGAGCTGATTTGGAATAGCTGGAAATGGAGCACAACTCAGAAAATGCAAGGGGACCTTACAACAATATGGTGGGAATATGCAAATGGAGTCTGTGGAGCCTCGGTTAGGAGTCTCAAACACAGGACTAGCCATATATCCCTCCAGGGAAGGAGGGAACAATATGGTGGGGTCACGTACACAGAAAGCATCTCCCATATGCTGTGAGAGCAGACACGCAGGCACTGGTGAGAATGTGCCAAGCTGTGCCAGCACAATCATTACTGCAGTTCAGACTGGAGAGGACACACAGGTGCTATGCCGTAAGTTTGAACTGTGCTGCTCTCTCTCACGTCACCGCTCCTCAAATGCACTGTCTCACAATACCAGTGAGATGTGTCTGCTACATCTCATGCAAAATCATGGCTCTCTCACGAGACAGCTAGTGTTACAAGCACTGATACCACTGAAGTTATCTCAGGTCTCACAGTGGGAAGTGCAATTCCCTGCTGTGTGATAACTGCTGTGTAACTTGAGACAACCTCAGGGAAATCATGAAGATGTCTGAGGTTCATGAGCATGCCCGGAAGCATAATGCTAAGATTAAAAGCTTTGTTCGAAACGCATCAGGTGTTTAGGGGCTTTGTGGTGCCCCTGAAGGTCCAGTCGTCACAGAGGTATTGCACCTTAGCCAGAGGTGTGGTAACCCCAAACCCCAGATAAGGAAAGGATACTACCTGGTACCCTGCCTGCATCCACCTCTAGTTACTCTAAGCCAGAAAGATGGGGGAATTGATCAAACCCCCATCCCTGGCTGGAGATGGGGCTAAGATCGGATGGTGGGTGGAACTGTAGAAAGGGGAGCCACTTATAGGGAGTGTCAGTAGGGGTAGATGGAAGAGGAGACACCAGGAAGTGGAAGGAGAGAAGTGAGAGGAGTGAGAGAAGAAGGAGGAGAAGGAGTTTGGATGAGCTCGAGTGAGGGAGCAGAGAAGGATGGGAACCAGGGGACTGGAGTTGGAGGTGCTCGTCCCAGGGAGAGAGAGACAGAGGGAGCCAGGCAGGAGTTCTACAGCAGGAAGGGGTTCCAGTGGCATGGGAAGTGAGAAATCCACCCATGGGGCTCACATCCATTGCCAGTCGCAGGCAAATGGAGGGACCAGGGCCACAGATGGTCACCAGGCCCAGACTACTGGAGGAGACTTGAGGCCTCAGCTAGCGAACCGGAGGCTGCTGCGTCTCCAGGAGCAGCTGCCGAATTCACGTCATTCACTACAAAGTTGGGCGGATAGGGCCAAAGGGAACGGAGAGTACATCACCCAGCGGGGTCCGAGGCCACTGGCGCAGGACACTGAACGTGAGGTGCAGGGCAGGAGGGAGAGAGGCAGGAAAGGAGAGAGACAACCCAGAAAAGGTAGACCGAACGGGGTGCCGGTTGAGTGTTTCCAATCTACCTTGGAGTGGCTGGACCCCCAGCTCGTAGGACACAGCACCTGGCTGGACGTTACCACCTAAGAACAATGAATAAACATGTGGAACTGCACCAGCTCTGTCCTTGAATTATTCCGGCGTCCTCTGCTTTGCACTGCAACTTTATCACCATCTACAAACTCACTTATACACCTGCCCCGGGGTCCCACTCCACCTACGAGGAGCGATAACATCTGGCTGCATCGTCATCTGCCCTGGAGGTCTGAACTGCAGCGTCGGCCATCCCTGGCCGAGTACCATAGGTGGCATCATTACTTTAATCCCCAAAACCTTAATCCCTGAATTTTCATTGACACCGCCAGGGTAACGGCGCCGTGTCTCGACCCCCGTGATTCCCCAAAAGTACTGTAGCCCTGTTCCGAGTGTCCCTCGGCCCTGAAGGGTGTGTCGGCTGCATCCCCACATGATGTTTTTTATCTTGACTTGGAAATAAACTACTGAAGATTTTAATGAAGAGACGCCTGGTGCTAGAACTTTTCTTTTTCCTTTGTAAGCCAGAAGGCTAGAGTGACTCTACATCAGAGACAGGGGAGCAGCATCAGGGTGAGAACGGCGAAAGTGGGCATAAACTACCTGCATATTCAGCAGCAGTTTTGACATATGTGGGTAATTTTTTTAGGAAGGTATGCACCACCAAATGCGACACATGCACCATGCAAGGGATGTGTATCAAGCAACCTAGGCCAGATTTTTGCCATTATCACACACCACCAGGATGGGCTCCAGGTTCACCAGCAACAGCCACTCACCTGTTTGTTGTTTTATGCCTGTTCATAGCTCTTACAAGCTGTGAGGTGTGCCGCCCAGGCAGAGGAGTTTAAATTCAGCCTGCTGTTTATCCTTTGCTATGCTGAAGTATGTAGTGCAGGTCTTTCTGTGACCAGATGAGGAGGATTAGGAAGAAGAGTAGGAGGATAAGACAACACTGACTGACAAGCATCCAGCTATCTGAGGTGGTGGTAGAACATGCACTGGAATGCCTTTTGGCTAAGGCCCAGCCACCGTTATGTTTGCCCAGTGTGCAGTTAGAAGGATATACCATCCCTGCCCGTGCTTCCTGGTCCATGTATCGAAAGTTATGAATACCGTTCCACTTATGACGTTGTACAGTTAATAACGGATTTGCTCTGCCACATGTGTGCAAGGCAGGGATGGCCTGGCTGGAAAAATAGTGGTGGCTAGGCACAATGTACAGCCACAAACATCAGTTGTTGGAAGCTTTCCATCTCCCCCAACTTGATTGGAAGTATTTCAAAAGCTATAACATAAAAGCCTTCAACCAAAGCATCAATAATTGCACACTAATGAAGCTGCCTAGGAAATCAGTCATTCAGATAAGTGAGGTATACACAGTGTACTGTATGAACAGCAGCCTACTAGTGGCACCAGTGCGGCGAACCAGTTTACACTGCATACCAATCTGCACCATGTCCGAACTGTGGCCTATTAGTTATGCCGAGTATGATAAATGATAAAATGTGCAATGAAAAATTGTGAGGTATTGTTTGGTATTTTGTCCGAAACACGGAAGCCTGCAACCCAAAGAGTTAAGGGTCCTCACTTTTGCAGATCCCTGTCTACACTTGCAATAGCTATAACCAGAAATAAAATATTAGTAAAAAGAGCAGCACGGCTTCTGCAGTGGGTGCAAATCAATCCAAGCAATACTTCTGTTTGCTATTCATACGATACCAAAAAGGAATGCAGCACTCCAAATCAATTGTCCAAAATCTGCCTTTATTAGGCCATCAAGTGCAGTGTGCAACGTTTCAGGCCCAGTCGCCCTTCTTCTGGCCAGAAGGGCAACTGAGCCTGAAACGTTGCACACTGCACTTGCTGGCCTAATAAAAACAGATTTTGGACACTTGATTTGGAGTGCTGCATTCCTTTTTGGTATCGTATAACCAGAAATAAAGTTATTTTATCTTTTTTTCTCAGAAAAAAATTATTGGAATCACATTATGGCCAAGCTAATCCTGCACAAGCTAGGTGGAAAGAATTCACCAGGTTGGAACTGGGGGCAGCAATGGTGCATCATGTAGATAGACCAGTTGCTCACAACTCTATGCACAGCTGTGTGATGAATTGCAGTAAGAGGTTTGTGAAATATTTTTACATCAAGGCACGCTGTGCACACGCTCTAAGCAAATATGAGCGATGTAGCAATTTCAGATATCCAGTGGCATTGAGGTTGCCATTGATGAAGAATGGCCCCACTATCTTTGTACCCCATATACCCCATGGTACCATCAATTTTCATGTTCCAACAGTCTTGGAGGGATCTATCCACTGTGGGTTAGTGTCAGACCAATAGCAGTGGTTATGTTTGTTAACTTCACCATTCACAAAAAAGTTGACCTCATCACTCATCTGAAGGCAATTGTCTATGCTGTGAAGATACAAGATGTGCGGCATCTGAAACAACGGATCCTGGAAGTTGCACGTTTCCCTGTGCGCTCGCAATAAGCGGTGA
The DNA here is from genome assembly GCA_033576535.1 of Allobates femoralis. Taxonomy (NCBI): domain Eukaryota; kingdom Metazoa; phylum Chordata; class Amphibia; order Anura; family Aromobatidae; genus Allobates; species Allobates femoralis. The sequence goes on along the minus strand of JARQOC010000001.1, from coordinate 255,490,214 downwards.
CTATGCAGGCTGCTGTCTGAACTGGTTACCACGATACAGATCGGGTAACCAGGGACAGTGTCTGCTAGAAGCGGCCGCATCCATGCACCTGCGCTTCTCTGCCAGAATCTAAGTATTTAGCGCTTCTTGCGCTAAATACTGAAGCGCAGGTGTGTGGACAATGCCATTCCTTGTGGATGAATAAATATTCGGAGCTGAAAACCACCACCGGTGAGTGCCGATTTTCATTTCTTCATTAATAAGTAATGCATCCAGTGGCGTAACTACCGGCATAGCAGCCGTAGCGGTCGCTTTGGGGCCCGGCGCTTGTGGGGGGCCCGGACCCAGCGCCGCTACGCAGCCGCTGCTATGCCGGCAGCTGCGCCTGCGATACCTGCTGTTGTGTGTGGCCGTCAGGTGTGGGGGTGGGGGCCCGGTGGGGGGCGCCCGCGCCCGACGAGCCCCCCGGCGAGGTGGATGCAGCAGCCGCTCCTATTCAAAGCAGCCGCAGGTGCCGCACACAGAGCTCAAGGGGCTGCTGCCGCCAGTCTGCTGCCTGACCCTGTCCCTGTGTGTTCTCTGCAGCAGTCTGCGGAGTTGATCTCCGCCCCCTGGCCGGCCTTGTGACCTCGCTCCGACTCCGAGTGAGTCCTTCCTTGTCCTAACTTACTGACTCACAGCACAGAGCAGACAACAAGCAGGATTGGAAGGAGCTGCTGCTGCACTGAGCCCGGAGCGAGGGTGAGAGGCGCCGCTAATAATAATATTTATTGACAGTGAGCAGCCGGCAGCATGGGGGGGCCTGTACATACCCTGTGTCTGTGTGTGCTGCTGGGACACTGTGAGGGGGAGCCTGTATATACCCTGTGTCTGTGTGTGCTGCTGGGACACTGTGAAGGGGGGCCTGTATATACCCTGTGTCTGTGTGTGCTGCTGGGACACTGTGAGGGGGGGGGGCCTGTATATACCCTGTGTCTGTGTGTGCTGCTGGGACACTGTGAGGGGGGGGGGCCTGTATATACCCTGTGTCTGTGTGTGCTGCTGGGACACTGTGAGGGGGGCCTGTATATACCCTCTGTCTGTGTGTGCTTCTGGGACACTGTGAGGGGGGGGCCTGTATATACCCTGTGTCTGTGTGTGCTGCTGGGACACTGTGAGGGGGGGGGCTGTATATACCCTGTGTCTGTGTGTGCTGCTGGGACACTGTGAGGGGGGGGGCCAGTATATACCCTGTGTCTGTGTGTGCTGCTGGGACACTGTGAGGGGGGGCCTGTATATACCCTGTGTCTGTGTGTGCTGCTGGGACACTGCGAGAGGGGGCCTGTATATACCCTGTGTGTGCTGCTGGGACACTGTGAGGTGGGGCCTGTATATACCCTGTGTGTGCTGCTGGGACACTGTGAGGGGGGGGGGCCTGTATATACCCTGTGTGTGCGCGCCGGGACTCTGGGAGCTGTATATAACCTGTGTGTGCTGGGACTCTGGGAGCTGTATACCCTGTGTGTGCTGGGACTCTGGGAGCTGTATACCCTGTGTGTGCTGGGACTCTGGGAGCTGTATACCCTGTGTGTGCTGGGAGTGGGACTCTGGGAGCTGTATACCCTGTGTGTGCTGGGAGTGGGACTCTGGGAGTTGTATACCCTGTGTGTGCCGGGACTCTGGGAGCTGTATACCCTGTGTGTGCCGGGACTCTGGGAGCTGTATACCCTGTGTGTGCTGGGACTCTGGGAGCTGTATACCCTGTGTGTGCTGGGAGTGGGACTCTGGGAGCTGTATACCCTGTGTGTGCTGGGAGTGGGACTCTGGGAGTTGTATACCCTGTGTGTGCCGGGACTCTGGGAGCTGTATACCCTGTGTGTGCCGGGACTCTGGGAGCTGTATACCCTGTGTGTGCCGGGACTCTGGGAGCTGTATACCCTGTGTGTGCCGGGACTCTGGGAGCTGTATACCCTGTGTGTGCCGGGACTCTGGGAGCTGTATATCCTGTGTATGTCGGGACTCTGGGAGATGTATACCCTGTGCTGCGAGCTGTATACCCTGTGCTGGGACTCTGGGAGCTGTATACCCTGTGCTGGGAGCTGTATACCCTGTGCTGGGAGCTGTATACCCTGTATACCACCACTGGGGCCTGTATATACCACCACTGGGGCCTGTATATACCACCACTGGGGCCTATATATACCACTGGGGCTGCTGTATATACTGCTGGGGCCTGTATATACCACTGGGGAGGCTGCTGTATACCACTGGGGCTGCTGTATATACTGCTGGGGCCTGTATATACCACTGGGGAGGCTGCTGTATACCACTGGGGCTGCTGTATATACCACTGGGGAGGCTGCTGTATAAAACTGGGGCTGCTGTATATACTGCTGGGGCCTGTATATACCACTGGGGAGGCTGCTGTATACTACCAATGGGGAGGCTGCTGTATACTACCACTGGGGAGGCTGCTGTATACTACCACTGGGGAGGCTGCTGTATACTACCACTGGGGAGGCCTGTATACCACTGGGGGGCCTGTATACCACACTGCTGGGGGCTGTATACCTGTGCTGGGGTCCACTCTCGGCTTATACATGAGTCAATAGGTTTTCCCAGATTTTGGGGGCAAAAGTAGGGGGTCGGCTTATACACGGGTCGGCTTATACATGAGTATATACGGTAAACTGGGTGGCGTCAGACTGTTAACACCGATTTGGTAAGGGGGTGTGTCTTGAAGGGGGCGTGTCATCTGGGGCGTGTCTTGGAGGGGGCCCCGTTCAAAAGTTTGCTATGGGGCCCTGCCAGTTCTAGTTACGCCCCTGAATGCATCCATATAAATGGCCCACCCTGTAGATTACACTGCCTATACGCAGCTTTCTTGGAGCCCTATGCACAGCTGCGTAATAAAGCGCAGCGTGAGATGCGTGAGACATTATTGTAAACACGCTCTGCTTTTTGGTGGGTTAAACAAATAGATTACACTGCTTATATGCTGCTTTTATGAGTGCTACACACAGCTTGTGATGAAACACTGTATGAGGTTTGTGAGATATTTAGACAGCAAGGCACGCTGTATACACTCTCAGTTTTTATTAGATTAAGCAAATAGTCAGATTACACTGCCTGTATGAAGCTTTTTGGAGCACTACGCAAACCTGCGTGATGAAGTGCTGTATCAGATTTTGGATTAATTCTTCCTATCACTATCCCTCACTCCAAAACAGCATCCTATCCCCATTGAACGCTGTATCAAATTTTGGATTAATAGCACCTATCACTGACTGTCCCTCACTCAAGCATCCTATCCCTAACGCTAGTCAAAGAAAGTAGCTGTCGCAACACGTGTACTTAACTTTATATTGTCCTGGTCACGAGGTACGCTTACCAACCACAGCCATGCCGATCGTTGGCCTTTGCAATGCACTGCAATATTTCAACTACCTTTATTTAAATGAACAAACTGAAATTGAAGAGGACATACAGTTAAAAACCTGTGTTCAGGGTTCAGTACCGGACACAGTAATTCAGTACGAATCCAAAACTTTACAGTTTGGGCTTGCTCATCCCTATTTGTGAATCCTAATAGTCCTAAAAGTAGTTAGAGTGGCAAATAAAAAACAAATGGCTCAAAATGATTAGCTTTTGTCATGTATGCAGCATATTCATTTCCCTGCCTTCACCAGATTACATTTAGCGTTTATTTGTAACCCCCATTCCTATAGGTATTTGCCATTAGTCATCTTACTGTAGCGTCAGTGCAATGAACTTTAGTGCTCAGTGCAATTTATTTTATTACCTGTCAACAAAATGATTAATACCAGTCACACCACACTGCAGATAAAGCATGCACTGAAGAACAAGCTCCACCATTACTTACGGTAGTATCATATCTATATTTTAGAGATGAATGGTAGCACTAAAAGTAGGCTTAACATTATTAGATATACAAGTGCTTCTCAATAAAATAGAATATCATCAAAAAGATAATTTATTTCAATAAATCAATACAAAAAGTGAAATACATATACCGTATATACTCGCGTATAAGCCGAGTTTTTCAGCCCAAAAATTGGGCTGAAAAGTCCCCCCTCGGCTTATACGCGAGTCATATACCCAGTGGTAGTATACAGCCGCCCGCCACCCCCATCAGTATACAGGCCCCCCCATCAGGATCCAGGGCCCCCCCTCCTTGCTCCGCAAAACCTGCAAAGGAAAATCATTATACTTATCACTGTCCTGTCACCGCCGGACCGCCGCTGCCATCGCGATCCCCGTCTTCTTCCGGCTTCCTGTGGTCGCAGGCAATGATGTCAGTGCCTGCACCGACCACAGGAAACCGGAAGACGCTGGAAGAAGACGGGGATCGCGATGGCAGCGGCGGTCCGGCGGCGACAGGACAGTGATAAGTATAATGATTTTCCTTTGCAGGTTTTGCGGAGCAAGGAGGGGGGGCCCTGGATCCTGATGGGGGGGCCTGTATACTGATGGGGGTGGCGGGCAGGCGGCTGTATACTACCACTGGGGCTGTATATACCTCTGGGGCTCCTGTATACTACCACTGGGGCTGTATATACCTCTGGGGCTGCTGTATACTACCACTGGGGCTGCTGTATATACCTCTGGGGCTGCTGTATACTACCACTGCGGCTGTATATACCTCTGGGGCTGCTGTATACTACCACTGGGGCTGTCCTGTTTATACCTCTGGGCTGCTGTATATACCACTGGGGCTGTATACTACCACTGGGGCTGTTATAACTACCACTGGGGCTGCTGTATACTACCACTGGGGCTGCTGTATACTACCACTGGGGAGGCTGCTGTATACTACCACTGGGGCTGTTTATACCTCTGGGGCTGCTGTATACTACCACTGGGGCTGCTGTATACTACCACTGGGGCTGCTGTATACTACCACTGGGAGGCTGCTGTAACACCACTGGGCTGTATACCACTGGGAGGCTGCTGTAACACTGCTGGGGCTGTATATACCACTGGAGCTGTGTATACACTGCTGGGGCTGTATACCTGTGCTGGGTCCACCCTGCTTATACACGAGTCAATAGGTTTTCCCAGATTTTGGGGGCAAAAGTAGGGGGGTCGGCTTATACACGGGTCAGCTTATACACGAGTATATACGGTAATATATAGTGATCTATTTCAATTGTTTATTCCTGTTAATGTTGATAGTTGTTTAACTCTCTTTGGGAACTTTACAATTACTATGGGTCATGCATAATATAACATGGTTTTTAGTTCTACAATTCTATATATACACTATAGTTCTAGAATTGAAGAATATTCACACTTAAATGAAAATCTGTGACTTTAAAAAGCAAGCATACTCAATAGTATAAGTGAAGGTAAAACATTGTATAACATGTTTTGAGGGAAAAATGCTTCTTTGCTCACTTAATAGGTAAGCAGGAGAAGGCTGCAGCAGTGATGGCCGGTGATCAAATGTGCCCACTGTTTAAGTAATTATAATATCCACTGCTAAACCCCCTCCCGATTACCTCTCAGCTCTGAAGTTGGTGGCGAGAGATGGATGGGATATTGGGCGTGAGGGAGTGGTGCATATTACACTTTCTTAACCCCTTCATGACCTTGGAATTTTTCATTTTTCATTTTCGTTTTTTGCTCCCTGCTTCCAAGAGCCATAACATTTTTATTTGAGGACATATATATCAGGAACATGGGTGAAAAACAACTCCACACATGAATGGCCTCAATATGAAGGTTTTTTTGTTTTTTTTATAGTACTAGCTTCTTTGCTGTTCTTCTTGACACCAAGACAGACTTGACTTCCGAAACCTTTCCCTCACTGAGCAGATGCACTGACACCAAACTGCTGCCATTCCTGGGCAAGCTCTGCACTGGTGTTGAACCAATCTTTGGCACCCTGGCACCTTGTTGGGCACCACAGAAATCCTTAGGGCAAGAATGGAGTTAACAGCAAAGCAATACTCACAAAACACCTAACAACACTACAACACCTTAGTACACCTGGTTTCACCCCGAGCCTCTAGGGGAGCTCCACTGGTCACTTTGAGCCAGTTCCCCCTATAAATAGAGTCTTGGAGGGAGAAACTTCAGAGTGTGCAGTCACTTCAGAACTGTGAAGAGTGTGTGCAGTCGCTACAAGAGCTGCCAGCCTGTGTGAAACCTCGATCTTATGAGGGACACACTAGGCCCCACCAGCCAGCTAGCAAGTGAGGAGACCCTTGCAATTGGGGTCAGAGGAAGAAGGAGAACACCTCTCAAGGAAAACAGAGTTATTCTGACTCTTTCCTTACTAACCGGTTACTGGAACCAAAGCTGTGAGAGCTACCCAGCCACCACAGAGAACCAGCACGTCTAACAGGAGGTTTAGCCACCTGTTCCACCTGATGCACCCACCTACGAGAGCCCAGGGAAGAATACTGATCCTGCTCAGACCCTTTTACAGTGCCCTCAGTGCTGTTAACCAGGTGAAGCAAGTTCCATCGAACATACTGCCCGGTCCGGATGGATTCCACATCCACCCGACCTTAATGAAAGAGATAGAGAAAGAAAGCCTACTACAACTGCTTGCTGTGAATCTCCAGGATTGCTAACTTCACTAACCCGGTCTGGCGTACCTGAAAACCACCAGTAAAGGTACTAAAAAGACTTTAGCGTGTCTGTGTCTGACTCCTGGGCCTAACAGCAGTGCTACCGCAGCTGCCTCACAACATCTTGTGCAGCTTCCGGCTCCGGGGACTCCCGCTCATCCTGTGGGGAGCGTTCCATCTTGCTGCCTAACATCCCTCGGAGGCCCAGCAGCGTCGGTACCATTTCCGAACACCCGCAGGTGGCGTCAGGAAGACATTTAACCCCTACTGTTCCGTCATTCCCCATATTGATCTGGACCACCAGGCCTCACAGCCGCAGGCGCGGTTCCGTGACAAGAGGAGAGTCAACGCCTGCGACGTGAACACCCCGGCTACAGTGAGTCAAATCCAATAGCTGAATACTCTTATGGTACCTTTACACGCCGCTACGGAAGGTTGGAAACAACCGGGTGTCTCACGTACCCGATAGCGCCTTTACACGCCGCTACAAAGTACTCTACAGAAGGTTTAATCTATCCCTGGAGTCACCGCCGGGTGCCTCAAGTTTCCTTCTGTAGAGCACCGTCCCTCATTTACACGCCGCTACAGAAGGTAATATGGGAGGACCTGGGGCAGCAGGGACAACACATAGGCGTGGCAGAGTTGTGGATTACGAGACGCTCGTACGGTGATTGGACAATGCAATAGCATCATGATTGGCCAGGCAGCGCAGGAATGCTGGCTAATACATGATGCTATTGCAATTGTGTAGTGTGAGTGGTCAGCTCCTTAAATATGCCACCCTATGCAGTGACAACCAATCGTAACGCAGGAGCTTCCACCAATGATCGCTGAAGGGGGGCGGTTTCCCGGAGGCTGTGTCACGCCCCAGGGAGTTAACTAGGTGTCGAATAAACCTTCCTGTTCCTCCTTTAGACGCCGCTACCATCGGGTTGAAACCAACCTGTTTTTGAGCACTGCTCTGAAACAGGTGTCGACAGTGACGGGTGGCAACAACCTAGTTTACACGCCGCTACCTCGGGTTGTTTTGATGGTACAAGATACATTTGTCTCCGACACCCGGTTGTTTCCAACCTTTCGTAGCGGCATGTAAAGGTACCATTAAGGATATGCTCCTTGTATTTGCTGGGCTTTCTTTGGCTCCTTGAAGCCTACTGCACAGCAGCTTAATCTCTATTTCTCTTTGAAGTTCTTAATGATCCACTAAATGTTTGATTTTGGAGTAATCTTACAAGCAGTAATACCCTTATGTAAAAAGCCCTTTTGAAGCAGAGCAATGATGACTGCATGTGTTTCCTTGGATGTAACGATAGTTAACAGAAATAGAAAATTATTTTAAGCACCAACCCCCTTTCAAAGCAACCAATCTGCTCCTATAATTCAATAATCATGACAGAGTTAGATGAGCTGCCTTGTCCTCATTAAAGTGAACCTGTCACCCCCTAGGGCTTTTTAAACTAAAAGTGCCACCTTCAGCATTCCCCATGGTCTCATAACACTAAATGAATGAGACACGGGGATAGCGGCTGGTAACGGAGGTCACCCCAGGACAGCATAGCCATAGTGACTGCAATGGTGTTCAAGGGTCACCTCACTGCTTAGAGCCACAGCTGTCTGCTCAGTCACTCAGGGCAGAGCTAATGCGCAAGTGCCAGATTCCCACCCTGCTGGCTACATATAGCAGAACTCCAAACAGCGTGTGATCTGGTGCCTGAAGTTCATGCAGGCGCAATGCTAACAGTGCTTTGCCCGCACTCCAACAGAGCTCAGGGTGTTTACGTGAACGTAACGAAATCTGCGCAGGTGCTTAAGATGAGACTATGAAGAGAGAAGAGGAGGTGCACAGAACAAAGAAAAGGCAGGGAAGACCGAAGAGGCAGTGAGGTCCGGACACAGTGACAATATCCACCGGACCTTTAAGTATTCATTTACATACATGGTGGGAAACTTTATAAAATCTTTATTTAGGCGTATGGGGGGTAGGGAGATTATAGCCACCTTCACAGAATGCAGCATAGGCACTCCTGAAGGTGGCACTTTTAGTTTAAAAAGCCCTAGGGGGGGTGACAGGTTCATTTTAACACTTTCTCCTGTGCTACCAAAGTGATCATCGAAATCAAGTAATCAGGTCCTTTTGTGGCATGGCTGAAAATGAGTAGAAATGGGTTTTTGTGATTAAGTACTGTAAATGTTCATGTCAAGGAATGAATGTAATTGCCAGGTAATTGTTTTCAGACTAAACTGTCTTGTGTTTATTTGAGTAAAAATGCAATTTGTAGCAATTATAGGTTTTGAATCTTGATTATTTTGAGCCCTATAGTTAAAGAAAAAAAAAATCTTTATTCACACAGTTATCATACAGCACAGGGTATACATTAAAAGAAACCAGTAAAGCAAAACAGTGGAAGTGTACTGGCATAGACCGAACAGCACATTGCAGCGGCATGACCCCATTATGCTGCCAGGCTCCTGGTTGCCTGGTGCTGCCAGGTGCCTGGTGGTGCCTGATGCTGCTGAGCTCCTGGGTGCCTGGTGCTGCCAGGCTCCTGGATGCCTGGTCGTGCCGGGTGCCTTGTGGTGCCGAGTGCCTGGTGCTGCCGGGCCTCTGGGTGCCTGGTGCTGCCGGATGCCTGGGGGTGCTGCCGCGCTCCTGGGTGCCTGGTGGTACCTGGTGCTGCCGGGTGCCTGGTGGTGCCTGGTGCTGCCAGATGCCTGGGTGCCTGGTGTTGCCGGGTCCCTTGGTGCCAGGTGGTGCATTGTGCTGCTGGGTGCCTGGGGGTGCTGCCACGCCCCTGGGTGCCTGGTGGTACCTGGTGCTGCCAAGTGCCTGCTGGTGCCTGGTGCTGCCAGACGCCTGGGTGCCTGGTGTTGCCGGGTCCCTGGGTGCCAGGTGGTGCATTGTGCTGCCGGGTGCCTGGTGCTTCTGGATGCCTGGTGGTGCTTGATGCTGCTGGGTGCCTGGTGGTGCTGCGAGTGCCTGGCGCTGATGGACTCCTAGGTGCCTGGTGGTGCTTGGTGCTGCTGGGTTCCGGGTGGTGCTTTCGAGTGCCTAGTGGTGCTGGGTGCCTGGTGATGCCAGGGGCCTGGGTGCCTGGTGCTGCCAGGTACCTGGTGGTGACTGGTGCTGCCGGGCCCCTGGGCGCCTGGTGGTGCCTGGGGCTGCCGGGTGCCTGGCGCTGATGGACTCCTAGGTGCCTGGTGGTGCTTGGTGCTGCTGGGTTCTGGGTGGTGCTTTCGAGTGCCTAGTGGTGCTGGGTGCCTGGTGATGCCAGGGGCCTGGGTGCCTGGTGCTGCCAGGTACCTGGTGGTGACTGGTGCTGCCGGGCCCCTGGGTGCCTGGTGGTGCCTGGTGCAGCCGGATGCCTGGTGCTGCCTAGGGCCTGGGTACCTGGTGGTGCCTGGTGCTGCCAGGCCCCTGAGTGCCTGGTGATGGGTGCCTAGTGCTGCCAGGCCTCTGGGTGTGTTGTTGTGCCTGGTGCTGCCAGGTGCCTGGTGCTGCAGGGTGCCATGGTGTCTGGTGCGGCCGGGGGCCTGGGTGCTTGGTGCTGTCAGGTGCCTGGTGATGCCTGGTGCTGCCGGATGCCTGGTATTGCCAGGACTGTGTGCCTGGTTCTTCCGGGTGCCTGGTGCTGCTGGGTTGCTGGGTGCTGCTGGATGCCGCCAGGTGCCGGAGACTGGAGCCACAGAGGATGAAGCTGCCAGGTGCCTGGTGCCAGAGACCGGGAGCCGCAGAGGAAGAAGCTGCCGTGTGCCTGGTGCCGGAGATCGGGAGCCGCAGAGGAAGAAGCTGCCAGGTACCTGGTGCCAGAGACCGGGAGCCGCAGAGGAAGAAGCTGCCGGGTGCTGGAGACTGGGAGCCGCAGAGGAAGTACCTGCCAAGTACCTGGTGCCAGAGACCGGGAGCCACAGAGGAAGAAGCTGCCGGGTGCTTGGTGTCGGGTGCCGGAGACCGAGAGCTGCGGAGGAAGAAGCTGCCAGGTGCCTGGTGCTGGCGACCAGGAGTCACAGAGGAAGAAGCTGCTTGGTGCTGGAGACTGGGAGCCACAGAGGAAGAACCTGCCAAGTACCTGGTGCCAGAGACGGGGAGCCACAGAGGAAGAAGCTGCCGGGTGCTTGGTGTCGGGTGCCGGAGACCGAAAGCTGCAGAGGAAGAAGCTGCCAGGTGCCTGGTGCTGGCGACCAGGAGTCACAGAGGAAGAAGCTGCTTGGTGCTGGAGACCAGGAGCCGCAGAAGAAGAAGCTGCCTGGTGCTGCGTGACTGGTGCCGGCAAGTGGGAGACCGGGAGCCGCAGAGGAAGAAGCTGCCAGGATCAGGAGTGTGGAGTCAGGTAAGGTGCTGTTACAGCCGAAGATAGCAGCCTGGGGGAAACAGAGTGGGATGGATGAATGGATGGATGGGGCAGCCTGGAAGAGGGGGCAGAATGGGATGGATGGGGGGGCATATAAAAGGGGAGAGAAACAGGATGGATGGATGGGGGACAGCATGTAAAAGGGGGGAGAATGGGATTGATGGATGGATGGATGGAGGAGAAGGTACATGGATGGATTGGTGGATGGGGGAGAAGGTACATGGATGGATGGGGGGATAGAGGGAGAAGGTACATGGGTGGAAGGGAGGAGAATGGAATGTGGGGGGAGAAGCTACGTGTATTACCTATACAGACACACTGACACTATATAGAGTTCCTGTGTATAATGTCAATGGTGATCATTGCATTACCGTACACTGACACTATATTCAGAGCTTCTGTGTATAATGTCACTATGATGACTGTATAACTTGTATACTATATACAGAACTCCTGTGTACAATGTCACCGGTGATCACTTTATTACCTATACACTGAAACTATATACAGAGCTCCTGTGTATAATGTCACTGGTGATCACTGTATTACCTGTACACTGACCCAATATACAAAGCTTTTTTACATTTTTATTAATTTAGTATTATTTTTCTCTGTGGTGGCATTATGTGATTTGGTTATGACATGACATATTTGTCCCTTGTATGTGGTATTATTCGGTCATTATGTGGTGGTAATATGTGGTCTCATGGTATGGCAGTATTTATACCTTATATGTGGTAGCATTTGATCACTTTGTGGTGGTATTATGTGCTTTGGTCATGGTGTGGCAATATTTGTGCCTTGTATGTGGCATTATTTTGGCACTGGCACTACGTCGTGGTAATATGTGATCTGGTCACAGTGTGGTGGTATTTCTGACTTCTTTCTGGTAATATTGGTCTTGGTAGAGTAGATTGTGGTTGGTCATTTGTTTTATCTGATATCAATAAGTGGAAATGTATTTATTTTCAATCAATATTAAGTACTTGGATGTTTAACCCCTCCCTGTCCTGTGACACAGCAGCAGAGATGCAGTTACAGAGGTTCGCTAAAGAAAGCAAGTTGAGCATTTGGTGAGATTTTCATCTAAGTATTTAAGACAAAACCAGGAGAGGGTGAGAAATGCATAAAAAATTACCTCTGATTGCTCCACTCCTGGCTTTGTTTAAATATTGAGGTAAAAACTCACCAAATACTCAAAGTGCCACATTCTTCTGATGGTGCGGATTCCACCAATAAATAAGTGATAACCTTCCTAACCTGTGCATAGCTGATAACTTGTTTTCACCAGTAATTGTACATCGCAGTAATGGTGAGCGCACAGTGATGTGCTGGAACCGTCTGCGTTTTACAGTCCATGCTACACTATAATAGGTATAATGGATAACAGGTATTTGCATATGGCTGAAGAATGGGTGGGCCCAGGTGGGTGGGCCCCTGGAGTCAATTTCCCTGGTGGGCCCCAGACAACCCAGTCCGGCGCTGAATGCAGATCTAATATTCTCTGATGTTCTGACTGCCGTTCATTGTGCGCCATGGTGGAGGACTCGAGGAGATCTACTCTTTCCGTTACTTGGGAGATAGATGTATTAAGGCCCTGTATCTCAGCTCTACACAGACTCTCCAGGTGAGAGATGTAGCCCTCCGTATCAACCTTAGTCGGTATCACTGCCATAAGGGTATGAAGGTCTTTAAGTTTGTCCAGCATAGTAGTGGATACAGGGTGTGGGGTCTATGGGAAAGGGCTTGAGGCAGATCCTTGAGGCTGGGAACCCTGAGTACCCAAGGTGGACAAAGAAGAGGACTCAGCCAGAGAGACAGTATTAGAACCCATCACAGATGTATTATCTAGTGTATTCACAGCAGCCGTCTCAAAAGATGAACTAGTAGTGTCCATCAGGTATCTTTCTATACCTTGAACATTCATCCAGAGATTGGCAGCAACTCACCGGGCAGGTTTCAGCAGTGTTTCTTTATTATTTATACCATGAAAACAGGCGGTTTTTCAGGGGTAGTGGAGGGAGGATGGGGGTCGCAACAACAGGCCGTTTCGCACGGACTCGTGCTTCGATGGGTTCTGTGTAACGTATCTCTAACCTGGAAGTGCACCCTGGAACAGGAAATCCAGCAGAGCTGTGAGGAGAAATACAGCTTGCCCCTGAGAGAAGGGAAAGGAGAGCTCTGTGTCGACTCGCTGGTGCCCAGCTGCCCTGAAGTACGTGTCATCTTTCTATAGCTTCCTCCCTGGTGTTAGAGGCTGATGTACTGGCAGGGGAAAGGGGAAGGTGATGATTTCCTACTTCTGGGACGCATAGTACATTGAAGCTGGAGGATAATAGTGTGAGACATCAGGGCACAGAGCAGGATACACTGGGAGATAGATCACAGAGCTATCCCCTATATAGTAATACATCCTGGGTGCTGCCGACTGGTGGGAATAATATAGCTGGGCTATACTAGGCAGTCCAAGTCCCTAGGGCCCCATATAAAACCAATCAGCGGCTGCAAGGTTAGATGGTACTTATCTGCTGTAGGTCCCTGCTTACACCATTGTGTCCGTGGCCTCCACCAGCACATTGGTGCTATGAAGCAGCAGACTGATGATTCCAAGGACCCTCCAGTTCAGGCCTACATCCCTGCCTCCTTACACAGAGCCTTCTGGAGAGAGAGAGAAGGGGGCATTGGCGGTATGTCCGCTTCGTTGCTTCTCTCCACCACCCTGGACACTTGCAGTGAGCTGGGCAGATTTCCGCCATATGATCTCATGTGGCGGTCCCTACTCATTCAGCTGCTGCCATCTTTGTGAAGCTGTGGGCCCAGGATGTAGGCAGCCTGCAGCCCGTACTGCAGCCTCCTCTGTTTAGCCCTGATGTCTGAGGCGATCACCGACGCATTCAGTAGTCTTCCGCTGCAGTGGATGCTGTGTATCGGGCGAGAAAACCCCAGGAGCCGGCGGAGCTTTCAACAACAGTGTCCTTTCCACGCCATTGCCAGCCTATGCCCCCGTCTTCCTTATAGTTAATACAAGCCATAGCAGTTTGTCTTTCTGACTCCCTGCTCAGCTTTTCTTCCAGGTTATTTCCACTCCCACTTCCACAGATTTTTATAGGCAGCAGTTGTGATTTCATCTCACATTAAAAACAGATTTGAGAGTTTTTTAGGAATGAATAATCACTGCTGGTGATATAAAGAAAGTAAAGTAAGGGAAGAAAAATACATCGAACTTATGGAATAAAATAGGTACACTTAATTTTAGGATATGTTAAAACAAATTCCATAAAAATCAATATGTATGAATTACTATTCTACTGTAGAGGAGAATTGTTTTTACAATACAGGTAGTCTTGATCATATATATATATATATAGTTGTTTCATTACTTCATTTATCAATACCAATATGGGATTTCCTAACCTAATGTCACACACAGCACAGAAAGTGCATTTCTTATAGATAATGCGAACTCTGTACATCCCTTCTATCATCGTCTAAGTCAAATATTTTGCCATACGTAACTACAGGGAGAAGGCAACCGACAATCTCATGGCTCCATGGACTGTGCTCTTATGACAGTAACTGGACAGATAGATGCAGTTCACTAATTTGTAGCGACAAGGAATCGATTATTGTCCAGGCCACTTAACAAGCTGTCCACAAGGAATATTCTGGATTTCAGCAAACCATACATTTATAATTTATCATGCCATTAATGTTGTCTTGTAGTTATGCTTGGGAGGAGTAAAATTATATTGATTTTTGTAATGTAAAAAACTGTGGAATGTTTCTTGCTAATTTATGAATATCGCACTCAGTAGTGGAAAGAAGGATGACTTCTATTTATGTTGTGTCGCTGAAATTCACAAATAGATGAATATTTTTACCATGACGTTTGTTTTAAATTATGTCAATATGTATGGCCTTGTTTCTTCAAGATCTCATATTGAAGAATTCTACCTTCAGCAAAAGCCTGCATAGGGCTTGTTCAGATTAGTGTATTATCGACATGTCGTGGCTAAGTAAAATTCAGATCCTACACTGACCAATATTTAATAGGGCAGTTCAGATGACAGTTTTTCAGATGAACAGTGTCCATGGGAAAAAAAAATTCAGCATGCACTCTTCTATTCCAAGTCTCAGTTGAGACTCGCCCAATCAAGTCTAGGAACCTATATTTGATCATTTACATTTTAAATGATGTTTAAAATCACATGCCACAGACATAAAAATTGGACACCTGGTTGACAATCTAGATAAAACTCAGACTATCTTTCAGACATTTATCTGATCCCGGCCTTAAGGAGCATTTAGACATTTCTGAATAAAAACAGGCACTAATTAGTGCTCATTGAAATATCTATTAACATTGGCCGATGGAATCTGTATACATTAAAAACAATAATTAAAACAATCATTATGCATATTATTGGCAGCGCATCAAACCATGTAAAATATTTTTCATGGCGTTTAAGTGATCCAAATCAGAAACTGATCTCCAGTTCTCTGTAAACTAACTCCTCTAAAGGCCGGTTTACACACTACAATATCGTTGCAACGTCACCGGTTTTGTGACGTTACAGCGATCTCGTAGTGACGTCGCTGCGTGTGACATGTACCAATGACCAGCGATCAGCTCGCTGATCATTGGAGAATGGCCAGTGCCTTTTTCGGTCGTTGGTCTGCTGCTGTCACACATGCATTGGCATGTGTGACAGGGGCAATGACCAGCGATCCACATTCTGCGCCCGGCACCCTGAGCAATCAAAGCGACCGTCGAGTGTCGGGCACAGACGGGGGTGATCGCTGGTGAGTCTGCCTGTGTGACAGCTCACCAGAGATCAGAAAGCGATGTCTTAGCAACCCCGATCGTTGGTCGGGTCGCTGGGACATCGTAGCGTGTAAACCGGCCTTTAGATAGAAGTTGATCTGGCAGTGGTCTGTACACATTGAATGATGCTCTGCAGCTCTGTTCAATAGATGCTTATAGCCACCAGAGTTAATAACAGTTGATCTTTGGGGGTGCTGGATGTCAGACCCCAGCGATTTGAAATAGATTTCCAGAAGATAGTTCCCTAATATTATGTCAAGTGACCCCTGTAAAAGGGAGCAGTTGTCATATTACAGTCAGTTCCTGTATTTTAAGTGGATCATGGGTGACAAAATTTTGGAGGGGAATTTTAGCTTAATTTAGTATTATAGAACTGAAAAACTGAGGGTGCATACACAGATGGCTTATTTTCTGCATAAGTTTCTGCTGTTGAAATTCTGTTCAATTCATTTGCCTTCAGTAACAATATAGAAGAACGTGGCACTTGAAGAAAGTTGCAAATTAATGTGTCTTATTTACAGGTACAATCCACAGTTCAGCGTATAACGTTTAGGTCAGATTCCTGACCTTCATCAGATCCATGGATTGCTGTTAAAATGGAAAGTTGCGCTCTAAGAATAGCATGTCACCACTGGAGGAATGAAGCTCCATTGCTCCAGTAGTAACACCTTACTCTTAGAGCACAAGCCTCTTCATTACAGCTCATCCTAAAAGGAGAGCAATAGATGATGGTATATGCTGGAGCTTGGTGGTCTCTACAGCTCTTACCAGAAGAAGTGCTACACCATAAACAATTTCTGATATTGCCGCTCATCCTAGTTATGATTCCAGCATTAGGTTCAAATTACTCATATATATCAATACGTCAAGAACTATATTGCTACAGTAGGATAAAGCTCCTTGCCTTATGATGACTCTTTTCTATTTTCAACAGCTTGGATGCTCATTATTGTTAAATTTGCATTAATGTCTACTACTGATACCTGTCAAGAAATTTATCATTATTAGTCTGCACTGGGAAAGTGCATTTTAACTATTTTATAGAAATTTGTAGATTCACAATCCTCAATAAGTAAAGCAAACTAAAATGACCGCTATGGGGCCAATTTATTATTGCATTTTTGCCAGATTGTTGTTGAGTTTTTAGTGTTTTGTTTTCCATTTTTTGTAATATTTTGTTTATGTCTGTTTTTCTTAATTCCCCATTGTCGGTGAGGTTTCTGGTTTCCAAATATTTTTCTATAATTCATTTGCAAATTTAAAAAAAAAAAAAATCACTAAATGTGTCGCAAACATATTCCAGTCCCTCCCGGAGTGATTCTATGTATGCCCCAAAAAATTTCAGCAATTTATGTAACATTTTGAGAAACGTGTGACTCTTTCGCTAGCAGGTCTTAAACAAAAATAGTAAGAAAAAAAGGCAAATTTTTTACTTTACGCAAAATTCATGAACCACGTACACTATTTTGATGATGTTTGCACAAAAGTCAGTTAATACCACAATAAAATTAGAAATAAAATTAGAGAAATGTGACTTAAAAAATGCAAGTAATGAATAGCCCCTGACAACATTTATTCCTACAGCACACATTGTATAACTCAGTGTAACCAGTCATCTCACTTGCCAGTTCCTAACTATTCTTTTTTTCTGTGTCTATTTTATTCTCAGATATCAGTCTATGAAATAAAAGACCTGATGAACATTTGTGTGCCGTGCTGAAAAGAAGTTACCCAAACAGAAGACCCTCTCACATTTCAGAGTGTAGAATGATTCTTATAGAAATTAGTATTATTCATGTCTTAATTAGACAGTAGATGTGTGAAACATATAATGACATTTTGAAGCCTACTCAAATGACATCCTGACCCTGCTCTAATATTCATGGAGAAACAGATATTTGGAATAAATATGACTGGAAAACCCAATTTTCATATACTTGCAGGGTGCTATAGAATTCCTACTGTTCTCTTTTGGGCTTAGGTAATGTGACACAACCACACAAATTACCACTTGTACTATCCAGTTATAGCTTTGCAATGTGTCTTTCCCCTCACATTGGGGAAGGCTACACAACATCATTTGTTTATAGTCTTCATTCCTTCCAAATGGAACATAACTGAACACTCATAATACACTAGTGCACAAGTCATTGACATCATCATAATAAAAGATCTCATTGACCAATCACGGCAAAACATAATCTTTTCGGAAAATATGGCAATATGTACCTACTTGTCAACTCGTCAGTGTCTTCCTTAACCCGTTTACATCTTTTTTGTTTCATAATTCTCTCATCTCTTTACATTTATTTTGCTGCTCACCATGACCTCTAGTTCTACCTCTTTTTCTTGTATTTGCCCCCCTCCTCCCCTCTCCCCCCCATTCTATTTCTATCTTTTATGTCTTGGCTTCTTGTCATGGTGCTCACCACAATTGTTATCAGAACATTAAGGGTGTTGCACATGTTCATTGCTTGCTGAGTTTTTTTACATTATTTTTCCGCAGTTTTGTCACAAAAAATGAAGCATTTCCTAATACCTAGTGAATAAGGTTCTTGAAGTCTCATGCACATGTTGTTAATGTTTTCCTAGTAGATTTGAAGCAGTTTCCAAAGTTACGTTTTTCAGCATTTTTGTAGCGGTTTTCCCCTATTCCATTGTATGGGAAAAAAGCAAGTAAATAACACATCGAAAACTCAAGAAATCACAAATGTGTGCATATTTTGCGCATTGCTTTCCCTGCCAAAGACATGTGCACAAACCTTAACCCTAGGTACTGATGATAAAAGTAAACAGTGGCTAATTAAGCCCTTACAATTTGTCAGTCTTTAGGATTTTCTGCATGTATTGTGACAAACATTTTACAGATATTCTGCAAACACTGGTAAATTTCTAGCTGATCTGTTCCATTTTCAGCTAGTGATTGGCAGAAGAGACAAGGCTTAGTCAAAGGTGGTACTTAAAATTCTGTGAACCTGGTTCATTAACATTTGTATTACAGTCTTAAAGAAGGCTCACTGGGTTACAAAGCAACTAATTCATTAAAGGATTTACCTAGGATTTTTAATTTTATTGTGTATGGGGCTAAGAAGTAACAGGAACAATCTGTCACCTCATCCGACGATTCCCATGATTCATTTCACTACTTGCCAACAGAGCAGAACCTTCTCTTCTGTTGTCCTGTTGACAGAATGTCATTGCAGATATTATGCTGATTGAAAGCCTACCCCCTTTGGGAATAGCCAGTAGAGATGGGTGTTAAGCAGCATGACATCGATAGTGACGCCCCATTGGCAGATCAGAGAATTGAAGATGCTGCTTTGTCAACAAGATGACAGCCGAATCAGGGAAATCACTGGCAGTAGAAGTCCGTCACCAGGTAGAACAGCAGGTAATAACTACCCGCTGATAAATTCTTATCCCCATACACAAAAATAATAGAAATCCCGGAAAACATGCCACTTCATAAATTATGTGCATCTATTAACTGACGTGCACCACCATCAAAAATATACTCCACTCAGTGATTGAACTACATTTATAAAGTAATTTTTGGCAGAAATAGAGCATTACTATCATGCATTTGATAGGGGAGCATAGCCACACCCCATATTGACATAGCTGGTAAGACTAGTGTGTAGACTCCAAATGACACAATATATTTGTGCAGCTTCCAGGTTTTGGAAAAATATTGTGACTTATTAAGTTGTTTTAACTCAGAATTCTGGCAAAACCACCTAAATGAAGACAGAGGTAGGAAACTTCTATTGTCAAAGAATTGTGAGATATTATCATATATCTAAAGACACATTAAAAAATATTGTACAAATAGATTTCTCAGTCTTAGGGTACTTTCACACTAGCGTTTTTTTGAAATCGCGGCAGATGCGGTGAAAAAAACCGCATCTGCCACGATTACCACATACCGGCTGCACTTGTGGCAAGCCCCATACAATGTATATGCGGGCTTGCGGCAGGTGCGGCAAGTGCGGTTTTGGCACTTGCGGCAAGTGCGGCCGCGAAAAAAAACCCGGTCAGCCGCAGTTTTTCGCGCCGCACGTGCGGCAAGTGCCAAAACCGCACTTGCCGCACCTGCCGCAAGCCCGCATATACATTGTATGGGGCTTGCCGCAACTGTGCCGCAAGTGCAGCGGTTATGCGGTAATCGCGGCAGATGCTGTTTTTTCACCGCATCTGCCGCGATTTAAAAAAACCGCTAATGTGAAAGGGGCCTTATGCTGCTTTCACATCAGCGATTTTCGCTGATCGCGGCAGCTGCAATGAAAAAACCGCAACTGCCGCGATTACCGCATAACGGCCGCACTTGCAGTTCACTTGTGGCAAGCCCCATACAATGTCTATGGGACTTGCGGTAAGTGTGCGGCAGGTGCGGCAAGTGTGGTTTTGGCACTTGCCGCAGGTGCGGCCACGAAAAAAACGCGGTATGCCACGTTTTTTTCGCGGCTGCACCTGCCGCAAGTGCCGAAACCGCACTTGCGGCACCTGCCGCAAGCCTCATAGACATTGTATGGGGCTTGCCACAAGTGAACTGCAAGTGCGGGCGTTATGCAGTAATCGCAGCAGTTGCGTTTTTTTCACCGCAAATTCCGCGATCAGCGATAACCGCTGATGTGAAAGCAGCCTTACTTGAATTTCGTTTCTCTTTTTTTTATTTTGCATTTTCTATGTTTAGTATTCCTTTAAAAGCTCCTTGTGGAAACAAGGATGGTAAATTACGTGATTCAATCCATATTCATAGATACAGTACAGATAGACAAAAAAAAAAAAAACACCAGTACAAATAATTTCATATCATTTTAGAAATTAATTTCTTCAAGAAGTGGCAATCTGCATTTGAATTTTTAACAAGCAAAATTATACTTTTTTAATATTTTATTTTTTTAAATACTAGCCAGTACTATAGTTACTGAAATGAAGAGCAAATGCCACTTTACCCTTGTAAGATATATTACAAAGCTTCATACATATGTATTTCTATAAGTATGTTTTACTTTAGTTTTTTTTTTTTTTTTTTTCAAGTGGTCTGTATTTTCCTGCAGAAGTGATATAATCCCTGATAGGTGCACAAGAAACCTGGTTTGTAATGTGTTCGCAGGCTGGAAACATACTCTCCTAGTTACATGCGAGTCTCTAGGACGAGACTCGGAAGAGGCTGGAGCAGTGACCCTGAAGAATTGCCCTAAAGAAGTTTTGTGCATTAGCAAGTGAAAGTAACAAGTTTTCCCCAGATCTACCTGACAAAGGTTCACAAAAGTATACAAACCTTGAATCTTCCCGTTGTAACATTTGTACACCTACTCTATCTGGTCAATTCTAGTCTTCCCTGTATTGATTGTGGTTGTAGGAATCGTTCAAGCAGACTCAGATACAAACTAACCTTGTGTCTCCCAACATGACCAATCCACCATCCAGGCACCTACTCCTCCCAATTGATTCTCGTTTTCCCTTTATTGTTTGTAATTGTATGTTCACTCTTTTACGTAGTTCTGTTCCATTTTTTTGACAAATGGTTATTTGCAATTCTTCAGTTTCTCTGTTTACTCTATATATTGTTACTGTACCATTCTTATGTTCAAAATTCTCAGATGTTCTTTGTTAATCTAAAATATTATATGTGACCATTTGTCTTCAATAAAATTGATGTTTAAAAAAAAAATTCCTGAGTTTTGTACAATTTCAAATTAACATGCATGTTGGGACCATTTCGGAAAGGACATAGTAATTGGTACCATACCAATTATATTGCATTTTAAGAAGGCACAAACTATTTTGGATGTTAGGCAATTTGTAAAGATGACGCCTTTTATATGGAACAATGGAGATTTTGTACCAATTGAACTCACTGCATTTATCTGAAATATTGTGCAGGCAGTGTTCTCCTAAATGACTCTGTAATAAGCATTGTGTTTATTTTTTAACAATTCAATACATTCATGAGCAAAGCTTTTCAGCTGGAACATACACGTACACAAAAGCAATCTGGTTGTGAGGACGTATACCCAAGGTCAGGCTAATTTAGGTGAAGATAAACTCTGTATTTCAATGTCGAGGTTTAGATGTGCTCTAAAACACAGTGGTTACACACATTCTTAAAAAGTGAAGAATGCATTAAATATTTTAATGTTCCTTGAAAGCTAATGAAAAAAAAATATTTTATAAATAGGACTATTTAATTAAAGTTTCAACCTTCTTTTGATAACCGTGAAGGTCATTTACAAAGTCATTCATTTAATTTTCCAAACAGTTTTAAACTGTCCTACTTTAACTCAACAGTAGAATGTAAATAAAAAAAAAAAGCTATTTAAATGCACCCATCACCCCCGCACACAGACATCTGCTTTATGAACCAACATTTGTGAGAACAATAATAATGAATACCCTATAGACATTACTCACTGCCGGTGTTTAAAACAAAATACATAAAAGATAGTTGGTTTCAACATTATTGGTTGCTTTCATTAAGCATTTAACAATCATGCAAGAAAAAAGAGAATAACCTTGAAATTGTTACTTTTTAGTGAGTTTACAATAAAGATATGGGTTTAATGACAAGCTAAATTATAACTGCCAATGCCAGTCTGCTACCTACAGGAAACCAGGATAAAAAAGTAGATTTAAATCTGCGCTGCTGTGAAAAGATGAAGGTCCAGATGCAGTGAAGTGAAGAATGGTGGTTTATTTCTATGCTTTTTGATACGCACCTTGCTTCTTCTTCAAGAGATGCCAAAGATTTGGTGGCGTCTCCTGAAGAAGAAGCAAAGTGCACTTCGAAAAGCTTCAAAATAAAACACCATTCTATACTTCAGTGCATCCAGACCTTCATCTTCCCCCTGTGCCTTTCCTCTCCCTCTGTCTGTGTCCCCCATGCTTCTGTGTCCCCTATGCCTGTCTCCTTGTGTCTCAGCCTCACCCCCCTCCGTTCTCACCCCTGCCTGGCGTTAGCGATGTCGTCTCAAGACTTCTCAAGGAATAGACTGTGCCTGGAGCGGGTCATGTCAGAGGGTGGGCTGATGTGACGTCACAGAGGCTGTCACATGACCCGCTCCAGGAAGTGTCTATTCCTGGAGTCTTCAGCATCGCTAACACCAGGCAGGGGTGAGAATGGAGGGGACCGGGGGCCAGGGGGGCGGGGTTTCCGCTGGCGGTAGTGTGTGGGGCCGCAGCTTGTACCTATGGCGGAAGTGGGGCTTGTTTAGCCCCATTCCCGCTAACGGTCGACCATGTTAGGTCACCCTGAGTGGGTGTACAGCCAGCTTCAGCAGGATGTGATGTATCATACGATGACATCCTGACGGAAGCTGGCTTAGGGGTTTTATTATAATAGATGTTTCATTTTATGACATTGTTGGAGAACCCCTTTATTGTATTTAAAGATATATTTATTAGTCAACAAGGAAACAACAAAAGTGGAGATTAAAGAATTTCAACATATACATAAATTATAAATATAATGAATGCATAGTATACAAATTCAGAGAAGAAATAAATAATATAAGAGAAAAACAATAAAGACATACGTAAAAGAAATAAAATATCCAAATATTTACAACTGACACGACGATTATGAGAATCTAAAAAAAAAAACAACAACAACTAAATAGCTCTTAGCAAACTAAGTACAATCAAAATTATAAATGGAGAAATTCAGGCTAAATTAGGGCAGATGTAATGTAAGAGTCGGTATATACATTTGAATCCAACTCGCCCATTTCGTCATGTACTTCAATCTAGCATGCATACCCTCTCTAAGAGCAAACATGAATTCAAATGAGTTGTGCAATGCTATGCAATCCATAAAGTCCTCCATGGATGGAACACAATCACTCCTCCACCCAGAGGCGATACGATTTTTAGCTACTAATAGGATATGTAAGGCCAAGAATCTTTTACATTTTGGGAGATCGCATATCCCAATCAACAATACAGCAGAGTCAAAAGTTAAAACCATGTCTAAGTCTAAAACTAAATTGATCAGGGACTGGACATCTAACCAAAAGGAACGTAACTTTGAGCATGACCAAAAAATATGACGGACAGATCCCACTAGTCCACATTTTCTCCAACATAAATTAGAAACAGTAGGGTCTATCTTATGCAGTTTTAATGGTGTAAAATATCACTTGGTATATACTTTATATTGAGTTTCCAGAAGTGTTGAGCAGGGGACAGAGGAGTAAATATTTTTTAAAATGATGGCAACTGGTTATGTAAAGTATGATTATCGATGTCAAGTTGGTGATCCCATACTGTATAGAATCTAGAATTATTAAAAGTCACATACTTATTAAAAGTTTTATAGATATTATTAGTTTTCCACACAAGTTGGCTTCCAGTGTGACGGAGTAGGAGGTCAATATTGTTAGGTAGTGTAAAATCTAGACGTGGGTTGTTTAAAGTCTCATGCAGTAAAGTCCAAGTAGGTCTGTCTGATTCAGGTAGGCTGAAACGAGAAGAGACAACCTCAAAAGAGGCTAACCTCTCACCATCAAACACGTCAGACACATACCTAATATTCCTACTCTTCAGATAGCCAAGTTAAGAGATGGGAACAACCAGGAAAAAATATCTATTGGGAGCCAGACAGGAGAAACTGGAGAGAAGATGGTTTTAGAGATCTGATTAAATGTCCTCCAAGCCTTGATAGTGGCCTAAAGTGGGGTTTCTAGGGGAAGTCTCTTTTTTGGACTAAGGAGGTATAAACCAATAAACAATGCAGGATTCTGTTGCTTCTGATGGGATCGTTCTAGATTTACGAAGGATGGTGAGTATTCAGTACTCCACCATCGTGAACTAATTTGAGTAATGATAGCTAGATAATAGGCCCTAAGATTGGGGATACCTAAACCTCCATGTAATTTATGTTTTCAAAAGTGGTAGCTACAATTCTAGGAAATTTCCCTCTCCAAATAAATCGGCTAAGTTGTGTCTGGAGACGTTTAAAATATTGCTGAGGATGACCACAGGGAGGGAACGGAAGAGGTATAGAATTTTGGGAAGTAGCAACATTTTATAGGCCGCAATAAGTCCCTACAGCAAACCTCTAAATTAGACAGATAAGATACATCTTTCGAAAGGGATTTAACAATATCTGATAAATTCTTATCAACCATGTTAGATAGAGGTTTAGTAATGGTGATTCCCAAATAGGGAATTTCTGACAGTGACCAGGAGAAATTAAATTCAGTTTTTAGAATATCTAATAGGTGATGTTCAATATGATAGGGCAAAACCTGTGTCTTATTCGTATTCAATTTATAATGAGAGACTCCAGAGAATCTCTCAACAATGTCCATCAGATTTCTAAGAGACACCAGAGGATCTGATAGAATAATCAGTAAATTGTCTACAAATAGAGATGCAACGTGTTGACGCCCATGTAATGGACATCCCCGGATTCCCTCATGTGACCGTATTGCCTCCACCAATGGTTCTAAAAAGAAATTAAATAAAGTAGGGCACAGAGCGCATCCCTGTCGAGTTCCATTGGTAATTCTAAAGGAGTCAACACAACATTATTTGTTAGAATTTTGGCGGATGGATGGGAATACAAAGCTCTAATAATATTAAATATGGGACCAGAAAAACCGAATTTTTTAAGGGACTCAAATAAAAACAGCCAATTTACTCGGTCAAAAGCCTTTTCGGCGTCTAGAGAAATCAGCAAAGTGGGAAGATTTGACCTTTCTACATATCATATAATATGCAATATTCTTCTCGTGGCGTGCACAGTACTTCTGCCACTGACAAAACCCGTTTGGTCAGTATGAATTAAGCGAGTTGTATACTTAGATAGTCTATTAACAACAACTTTGGCTATAATTTTAGCATCAGTGTTTAAGAGCGAAATGGGCCTATAATCTCTGACATTTAGGGCATCCCCTTTATCCTTGGGAATAACTGTAATTAATGCTTCCTGCATTTCTGCAGGAAGAAGGGATGACATGGAGGCCGAATTAAGAAGTCTAGTTAAATAAGGTGTCAGGATGTCAGCAAAATTTTTGAAATATTCATTTAGATAATCCATCGGGCCCAGGCGATTTCCCAGTTTTGAGGGATTTCACTGCTTCTGTAATCTGAGAATTTTGAAAGGGACAATTAAGAAGATCCACCTCTTCAGTAGTCAGAGAGGGAATGCTCAAGGAACCCAGAAAAGAGTTAATATCCAACGAGAGGTTTACAGCCTGGACTAAATTGAAATTATAAAGGTTTTTATAAAAGTGCAGGAATTCACTTGAAATATCCTCTGGGTGTCTGTAAGTCAACCCCTGCTTGTTTTTGATTACTAGAATCCTCCTCTTTTGTCTCATCAGTTTTATTCGATGGGCGAAAAATTTATTAGGTTCATTGTGACAAATATAGTAATTTAGTTTAGAAGACTGAATCATTTTGTTATAGTCAGAAATTAAAAAGGACCTTAATTCTATTCTAAGCTTTAAGATTTTAAGATGGGTAGACGAAGAAGGAGACACTATTTGTGATTCTTCTAGGGTACGAATGTCAGCTACCAGAGATGCAAGTTTGGCATTAGATTGTTTTTTGAGACGTGAATTTAGTTCAATCAACTTGCCCCTAACTACTGTTTTATGGGCTAACCACAATGTCTCAATACTAACTGCATCACCATCGTTCTCTTTAAAGTAATAATCTATCAATTCCTTTCTTGAGTTGGGATAAGAATAAAGAAAGGTATTGGCCCTCCAAATCCTGGTGGATGAAGCACCCCCTCTAGGGACCAACTCAAACTATCGGGGAATGATCAGACCAAGTCTTTGGTAGGATATTGATCTTTTTAATTTCATATATAGAGACACTATCAGCTAGAACTACCGTAGATCTATTCTAGATAAGGAAAGCTGGGAATCCGAGTAGTATGTGTATTCTCTAGAAGTGGAATGAATACATCAAAATACGTCATATAAGCTCTCTCTATCAATCCAAGGATTCAAGGTTAAATTAGAAACTCCACGAGTTCCAGAGGAATCCAAAAATGCATCAGGTATTACATTAAAATCCCCAAAGAGAATCAAAGAACCCTGACGATTTTCCGAAATTAAAATCATTAACTCTTTCAAAAATCTAATCTGACTCTTATTAGGGGCATACAGAGTAACCAAGGTATAATAGACACCACTAAGCCTACAGATTAAAATTATATATATTCCCTCTGTATCTGCAATAACAGTCTCCTGTTCAAATTGGATGTTATTTCTAATCAAAAAGGCGACACCCGCCTTCTTTTTTTTCTGAGAGGCTAAGATAATAGATGAAAATAACTTATTTTCAAATTTCGGAGGATTATCATTAGAAAACTTAGTCTCCTGCAACCCTGCAATATCTACTTTAAATCTAAATATGTCTCTCCACAGTAGATACCTCTTATGAGGGGAATGTAGGCCATGTACATTCAGGGACATGAAATTAATGGCCATAAAAGCAAATAAACGAAGTAACGTCAGTAGAGAAAAGACTTACTAAACCATGAAGCCAAGAGATTTGTGGAATGAAATATAAAACATTCATCGTGTCAATAAGTACTAAAAGAACAAAAAAAAAGAATAAAACAAGAACAGAATAATATCAAGAAATATATACAATAACGGACTAACGGACTATATGGAGCAGTTACAACTAACTGATGGAAAAAGCTCCTTGGGGAGAAAAAAGGCCTCTCACCCACAACAATTACTAATGTATTATATACATCTAAGGGTAATCACCTCAGGGTTTCAAAATGAAGTTCTGTTTAACCCAATATAAGTATTCAGGTTACTGGCGAGTCAATGCTAAGCTCTCTTAAAAGTTGAAGACCCTCCTCCAATCCGTCTATTACATGAGAAGTAGGACCCGCTTAAAGTTAAGTCTGGTCTGGGAGAGCCATCTATACATAATACCATTAGCCCTCAATATCTTGGTGACAGGTGTCAGAATTCTACGTTTGGACAATGTTTCCTTAGAGAGGTCTGAAAAAATATTAATATCATGAAATGGTCTAGGTAACGTCTCATGCTTATACATGTAGGTGGTGAGGAGTTTTTTTTGTGTTTTTAAAGCTAAAAGTAACCAGAGTGTCTCTGGGCAACTTCTCCGGGACAGATGTGGGTTTAGGAAGGCGAAACGCTTTATCCAGCAAACACTCTACATCTGACAGTGAGGGTAACACTGTTTTAATCATTTTTTTAAGGTAAGGCTGTATTTCAGACCTCGTGACTGTCTCAGGAATTCCCATCAATTTTAAATTGGACTGTCTATTAGTATTGTCAAAATAATCCAGTTTACTGGACAATGTTTTATAATCCTGTTTAGTTTTGTTCAATTCTTTTCTAAGAGAGCTATTAATTTTAGACAGTCTTATTATCTCAGCCTCGCTCTGGTAGTTAGGGTGGAGAGCGCTTCTTTAATATCAGAGAACTCCATTTTCATGTAATCAGCGAAGCTGTGGAAGAGGTCAAGCAAAAAGTCCCTATCTACTGGCCCAGCCTGACCCCTCATTTTAATAGATAAGGGAGAGGAAGTGACCCTAGGTCTTTGTTTAACAGGGGTGGAACCAGAACTGTCATCCCCTCCTGAGTCCAATTCCTCCAAAGTAGATCCAACCAAAGCAGAACTCCCAGGGGGGCTTATGTCCTTACGTTTTGAGGTCTGCTTCAAGCTGTCACCACCCCTATTATCTAGGGTGTCCATATCTGAGCCCCGTATGTGAGAATCTATTTTATCCACCTTCTCTTTGTGTTCACTATCCAAAATCAGCCTAGCTGTAGATGGAGTGCATTTAAGATGGGGTTTAGTGGACCTACCCGTAGGATTCATAGTGACTTTATGAAGATCGGTCTGCCTACGAGACATAGTAAATAAAAGGAAAGTGTCTAAACAGTATCAGGATTATAAAGCTTAATATAAAAATATTAGTGTGGCTATATATTCAACCTCAATGTTAGAATCTGTTCACCGTCAAAGCTAATTAAAACAATGCCCAAATCCCAGCAGAACCAGTACACTGTAACGCCACCCACACAGATAAGAAAAAAGTTAACTTAAATAAACATATATATATTCTTGAGATCTGCTTCACACTCTGGAACTCCCAGGGTCTGCGAAGCTTGCGATCGCCGGAGGCCCTCCGACCTCACTTGCCCACGCAGAATCCTCAGATGTTATGAGTCTTGAATACTGCAGAAAAGTCACCAGTAATATGTATATATCAGATATACTAGACCAATACAATGGCTTAATATCGTGAATGAACTAGTAACAAATCCAAATTTGTCCAATATAGTATAATCGTCAGTAGTAGATGAAAATAGGATCCAGGTGAAAAGAGAAAGACAATATAATCTTCAAAAAGTAGACTGTGAAGAGTACTAGAAGTGTTTATTTGTAACTTCCGCAGAAAATCCACAAAAAAAATAAATAAATAAATGTAAAAAATTAAAAAAAAAAAAAATTGTTTGAGTATAACAATAGTACAATAGCTGCTACACTTCTCCTTAGATGACAATGCATGACAAAGGTGCAGTAGGAAATTGTGGGATATATAGAGAAAAGCAGGTTTACTTTATTTAAAATGGACCAAGAATTGCAATCCACATGTATAGTGCTGTGAGGAGCCAGCAGTACTTAAATAGTGAGAGAAGCAAAGTCACAGTGGTAAGCAGCAATTACTATGTAAGCTGCACAGCATCATATCAACTCCGGTGCAAGTACCAATAGATATAATAGACGCTACGCAATAAGAGTGAGTAAAGTTCTTAAGTATTGGTTTTATCCACAGGAGCACTGAGGCTGTAGGTTTCTGTTAATAAAAACCACAAAACAAACAATACTAGTCCAAAAATAGTTCAGGGGGGTCTGGGGAGACCCAGGACAACTCTCCAAAGGGTTTTGAGCAGAAATTAGGGTGGCACAGCAAAGCACAAAGCTCTAAAAGAAATGCTGAATCTTGGATTTTTTTGACAGGAAAAGTCCAAAATCATAGGTGCCAATCCAAAAATAGGTTAGGAGGGTTCAGACTATCCCAGGGTAATCTCATGTAGAGGAACACCCTAGAAATTAAGAGGTACAATATTGATGCCAATGGAAGCCTGTCAGATGCCTGTCAGATGTCTGTCAGATGTCCCCAAATCATGGAAATCAATGGAAAAGTCACACAGGCTGTCTCTCAAAGTTTCTTTCAGTAAACTGAGAGATTTGAAACCTAATTATATAAGATTTGGGGAGTATTAGGCAATGAAGATATTATGAGGTGACTAGGCAGCCATTATTCATGAGGTGACAGCACAGTCCTTTATCTCAGGCAAATTTGATGACTGGACTCTGAGGAGAATTCTTCTTAAAAGTGACCACTGACCCAAACCAAACATTCCCAAGGTGATTACCAGCTTGATAGTAGATCTTTTTTCAGTTGTCAAAGTCTTTGAGGGCATTTAGCCCAGTCGCTTATTGTTGTGGGGAGAGCATAGGTAAAACCCTACACCATTACCATTAGGCCACGCCCCCTCCCGGAGAACCCCTTTAAGGCTCATATATACTGGACAATAACTCTTCAGATTCTAATGTTAACAACTCACCTTTTATAATAATTGTGTATTGTTAATGGATTGAGCGACTAAACGATGTGTGTAAACATGCACAGTATTCATTGTGAATGAAATAGTTTTATGAGTGAAAATAATTCTCATTTGTCTTCTGTAATGTAAATAGAGATTGTGCGCATACTCAACAATTAGACCAGCAAAAAGGAGGAGTAGAAGTTCAAGTCCTAGTAAAGTAGGTTTCAGTAATTGGTGATTGTGTTCACAGGCAATTGTTCAGTAGAATTTGGATCATTGGAACAAGTACATATTTGGTACAATATTGTTGCATATGCTACTTTTTCCTATAAAACTATGAAATCAATTATCAAACATTTTATCTAGAATTCAATTAAACTTTCTTTGTACAGTATCAATATGCATGTTTGTACAATTCTTAATGTATTGAAACAAATAGCATCACTAATGGCATTTGAACATTAAATACACCTAAGCTTTGTGATCACAGGGCAATATGTTCAATATTAAGATGTAGCGATCAATATTTATCCATTTCATTCACGATTCTCATCCTATGGAAACACTTGCCTGAAACTGTTTGCTAGTTATGATTGCAACATTCATTTAAATGATTATCTGCTCATGTAAAGAACCCTTAAGCTACCGTCACACACAGAGATATCTCTGGGAGACATTGCTTGCAACTCACTGGTTGCAGTGAAATCATGGACACATTGTTCTATTTGTACATGGCAACAAAATGGAACAATGTGTCCTGATTTCACTGCAACCAGTGAGTTGCAAGCAATGTCTCCCAGAGATATCTCTGTGTGTGACGGTACCTTTAGAATTCGCAGCTCCTGATAACTTCTCCGTTTAAATAAAAATCACTCCTGCATTTAACCTCTTAGGCTGCCTTCACACTGCGGCAGTGTCCGGTCCGGGGCTGTCAGAAGTGACAGCCTGGACCGGAGTTTTCCTCCATAGAATCCTGTCGGGCAAAACGGAGCTGGATCCCGGCGGGTGTTAATTAGCTGCTATCCGGCTGCTGTGTCGCCGGATGAATCGTGCAGAAGTGGGGATTTTCTGCCGATTCCAAAAACGTTGCATGCACCGGTTTTGGAATCGGCAGAAAATCCCCACTTCTGCACGATTCATCCGGCGACACAGCAGCCGGATAGCAGCTAATTAACACCCGCCAGGATCCAGCTCCGTTTTGCCCGACAGGATTCTATGGAGGAAAACTCCGGTCCAGGCTGTCACTTCTGACAGCCCCGGACCGGACGCTGCCGCAGTCTGAAGGCAGCCTTAGCAACCACCAATATGACTTAAAACTGACCTGAGATATAAGTGAAAAGCATCCCTTGATGGGTGAAAATACAGCAGCTGTCAGATGTACACTATAGCTGGCATCCTGCTCCACCAGTCACAATCCGTGTTGGTACCAGCCATCTCGGTTTAACCCTTTAGATGCTGATGTCAATAGTGACTACAGAATCTAGAAAGTTAGAGTGTGGGAGCTCCCTCTTAAAACCCCATTGGCATCCTGAGATCACGTTTGTGAGGTCCTGGATGATTGCCATGTCAATTCATAACCGGATAACGGTCTTCGAGTTTACTGGATATAATGACCTATTCAGAAGTTAGCAACATTTAAGTTGAAAAAATAACATTTTTTCTTTCATGTAATGCCACTTTACATGGATTACTGAAAAGCAGCTGAATGGTTATCCTCCTTCATGACCCTGCCTTTTCCCTTTTTTGCACTTTTGTTTTCACCTCCCCTTTTTTCAATGTGCCATAAGTTTTTATTTTAATCAGTATAGACATATGAGGGCTTGTTTTATGCGGGACAAGTTGTACTTTTGAATTACGTCATTTATTTTACCATATAGTGCACTGGAAAATGGGAAAAAACATTTAAAGTCTGGTGAAATTGCAAAAAAAAAGTGCAATTTCACAATTTTTTGTTGTTCCCATGTTCACTATATGGTAAAACTGACCCATCAGTATGATGCCTCAGGTCGGTATGAGTTCGTAGATATGAAATATGTATAGTTTTACTTTTATCTAAGTAGTGAAAAAAATTTAAGAAGTTTGTAAAAAAAAAAAAAAAAATAGATAATGAATTGCACTTTTAGCACTATTTTTTGCGACTTTCACATTTTCATTTTTTGGGATCTGGGGCTATATGATGGCTTTTTTTGGGTAGTTGTGATGTTTTTTGATTGCCTGTTATTGCATTTCATTGCAATGTTGCCGTGGTCAAAAAATTTTATTTTGGTGGCTTAACTTGCAGTTTACTGTATTTTTTTATAATTTTATTTTCAATGGGGCAAAAGGGGGATGATTTGAATGTTTGTTTTTTTCTTCATATCTTTTAAAACTTTTTTTTCACTTCTACTTTATTTTCCTTGCACCCTTAGGATGCCTTAACAGTGCATAGTCTGATTGCTTGTGTTGTACAGAGCAGCGATGATCCATAGCTCTGTACAGCGCAAATGATCACTTTCTGTAGATGCTGGCACTCACTGGGCATCCACAGGAAGTGAGTCATGACAGTGTCTCGGGTCCTCATCTGACCCCTGGCTATCATGACAACACATTGATGTCCCTGATCACAGGGTCACCAGTGCCAGTGAAAAATAGTACAATCCCCACCAGGTAGCTTTACAACACACTTTTAGTGCACAGGCTGGCTGATGAGATCATCTGGCATGTGGAGGGAATGATTTGAGACATGCCAGTATATTCAAGGTCTTGAAGGGATAAAGGGAATGTCTCAGCTGTTTTTTTTTTTTATCTCATCTGAGAGCAGCATGACTTAGGCAAAGAGTGCTTGACTCCAACGATATATCTTTTAGATTACTGAATGCAACGGTTCTTACACAGTCAAGAGTTTCTGGTTTTTTTTAACCAGATGGACTTAAGGTCTTCCTTCAACCTTAAATACTATGTTACTATATTTAGTTTAGATTTAGAAATGAAGCAGAGTTCTAAAAGCTGCAATAGCCACCAGTATCAGACTATCTATGTGCATTGTCTATAGACAATGAGCTGCTAATCACAGAAGGGGGCGTGACAGACTACCAGATATGCACTGGTGTAGCTGACAGTCTGGCAATGATAATCTCCTGAAGCTAAAGCAAAGATTGCATGTAAACAAAAGCACAGACTTTGATGAGAAGCATCACTGAAATCTGTGTATTAACTTATACAGCATGCTGTCTTCAGATTACAAAGCAAAAACCTGCTGTTATATTCCCTTTAATAAACTACAGGATGCCAGTTTTTAATATGTTGAGGAGTGCGGTTTTTAAAATGGTATCACTTTTGGTGGTTTTCCAAAATATAAGTCCCTCAAAGTCCCATCAAAACTGAATAGGTCCCTAGGTCCCTAAAAAATGAGATTTTTGTGTACTCACCATAAAATCCTTTTCTCTGAGTCTCTAACTGCGGGACACAGGACTGTGGGTGTTATGCTGCTGTCCATTAGGAGGGGACACTAAACAGAATCTGAAAAATACAAAGAAGCTCCTCCCCTGCAGTATATCCACCCTGGCTGGTACAAGCCGAACCAGTTTTGTGACAGGCAGTAGGCGATATAGAAACACAAGCCTCTAAGAAGGCAACCATACAAGAACTCATTGAACAGTAAAAAAAACATTACAAACAGCTCATAGAGGGCAACAGGGAGGGTGCGGTGTCCCCCAATAAGAGGCTCAGAGAAAAGGATTTTACGGTGAGTACACAAAAATCTCCTTTTCTCCATCGCCTCATTGGAGGACACAGGACCGTGGGACATCCTAAAGCAGTCCCTGGGTGGGTACAGATTATTGATAAAGACTTTGCAGGATATGCAGCCTACATGTGGGCTACCGCTACCTGCAAGATACGCTTACCCAAACTTGCATCTGCCGAAGACGGAGTATGGACCCTGTAGTGCTTCACAAATGTGTGAAGACTGGTCCAGGTAGCCGCTTTGCACACCTGCTCAGTGGAAGCCTGGTGTCGAATGGTGCAGGATGCTCCAACTGAACGAGTAGAATGTGCTTTTAACCCAGCTGAAACCGGTAAGTTACGCAGCTAGTATGCTTCTTGAACAGTAGTCTTAATCCATCTGGCCAAAGTAGCTTTGGATGCTGGCATGCTTTTACGGTGGCCTTCCGAGAGGATGAATAAGACTTCAGACTTTCTGAAGGCCGCCATCCTAGAGATGTAGTCTCTGAGAGCTCGAACAAGGTCCAGGGTGTGCAGAGACTTCTCCACATGGTGCACTGGAGCCGGGCAAAATGATGGAAGAAAGATTTCCTCATTCAGGTGAAATGAGATCACATTAAGTAGAAATGACGTTCAGGGCAGAGCACCACCTTGTCCTGGGGAAAAATCAGAAAAGATGCTCTGCAGGAGAGAGCTGCCAGTTCAGAAATGCGGCGACGAATAGAAGTGTTCACCACCAGAAACACAACTTTCTGTGAGAGGAGTCGAAGAGAGACCTCTTTGAGAGGCTCGAAGGGCGGTCTCTGAAGAACATCCAAGACCAGGTTAAGATCCCATGCTTCTAAGGGTCGCCTGTAAGGCGGGACTAAGCGGGAGGCCCCCTGGATAAAGGTCTTAACTTGAGACTTAACAGCGAGGCACCGCTGAAATAACATTGATAGTGCAGAGATCTGTCCCTTGAGAGACCCAAGAAAAAAGGCCAGCATCTAATCCCGAGTGTAGAAAACAGTCAAAGAAAATTTTCCAGGTGCAATAGTACATACAAGTCGAGGCAGGATTTCTCATTCTAATCATGGTAGTGATGACGTCTGAAGAGAACCAGGCCTGAGTTAGGATCCAGGTCTCAACGGCTACGCCGTCAAATTCAGGGCTGACGAGTTTTGGTGGGATAGGGGGCCCTGAGTGAGAAGGTTCGGGTGGTCCAGGAGGCCCAAGGAGCATAGGCGACAAGCTGAACCAGGTTGGCATACCAGGGACGTCTGGGCCAATCAGGTGCTACGAGAATGACTGGAATGCCCTCCGTCTTGATCTTCCATATGACCCTGGGAAAGAGAGACAGTGGGGGAAAGATATAGGGAAGGCTAAACTGAGTCCATGGTTGGACTAGTGCATCTGCCCCCACCGACTGTGGGTCGTGAGATCGGACCATGATCTGTGGTACTTTGGTGTTCAGACACGAAGCCATGAAATCCACGTTCGGAGTCCCCCAGCGAATCCATTCTCCAGACGAAATCCCCTGGCGGCTGAGGAAGTCTGCCGCCCAGTTGTCGACCCCCGGAATATGTACTGCTGATAGTAACGATTGGGTCAATTTGGCCCAATGGGGTAGGGGTTCTGTCTCGCGTATTGCCTACCGACTGTGAGTACCTCCTTGGTGATTGAGATATGCCACTGCTGTGGCATTGTCTGACTGGATCCAGATGTTATGGCCTGCCAGAAGATGATGAAAGGATTGTAGGGTCAGGAATATATCCCAAATCTCCAAGAGGTTGAAGGGAAGTTGGATTCCTGGGGAGGCCACCTGCCCTGTGCCGTATGATGACAGTAAACAGCTCTCCAGACTATAAGGCTAGCATCGGTGGTTAGTACCTCCCAATGTGCTGGTAGAAAAGGGAATTCGTTTCAACCACCATTGGAGAGACTGTTTGCTTGTTGTGGATAACCGAAACGTCCTGTCCAGAGTGAACGGACTCCTGTTCCAGGCTGTAAGGAGGGCTCTTTGGAGGGGCCTTAGGTGGAATTGGGCAAAAGGGACTGCCTCCATCGCTGCCACCATCTTTCCGAGAACTCTCATCCCAAACCGGAGGGAATGAGGTGAGTGGCGAAGAAGAGCACGGACTCCTTGGCTTAGAGGACGGGACTTGTCCTGAGGGAGAATCACTAACCCGCGGGAAGTGTTTAAGATCATTCCCAGAAAGGTGATCGATTAACGTGGGATTGGAGAAGATTTTTATAGGTTCACCAACCATCCTAGGCGTGTGAGTGTATCCACTGTGATATGAACGCTTTCTTTGCAGGCGTGGAAGGAAGGTGCTTTGATAAGGAGGTCATCTAGATAGGGTAGAACGACTATGCCCCGGGAGTGAAAGATTGTCATGACGACTGCCATGGCCTTGGTGAATACCCTTGACGCCGTGGTGAGCCCAAAGGATAGGGCAACGAACAGAAAATAGTAGTCGTGAATGGCAAAACGTAGGAATCTTCAGTGCGATTGGGAAATGGGAATTTGCAGGTACGCGTCTATGGAGGCAAGGAATTCTCCTTCATCCATGGACGCGATGATGGAACAGAGCGATTCCATGCGGAAGTGACAGAGACGGGCAAACTTGTTCAAGTGCTTTAGGTCCAGTATAGGCCGCACGGAACCGTCCTTTCTGGGGACCACAAAAAGATTTAAGTTGAACCCTTTGAATCATTCCTGTTCTGGAACTGGAATGATGACTCCCATCCTTAGTAGGGAATCTATGGCCTGGAAATAAGTGCGAGGTCTTGACGGGGACCGAGGGGGCAGTGATGGAGAGAAACGGTTGGGGGAAAAGAGCTAGAAATTCTATGTCATAACTGGAAGACACCGACTCTCAGACCCATCTGTCTTTTCTAGAAGTGAGCCAGACATGCTGAAAGGAGGAAAGTCAGCCGCCTACATGAGAGGTGTCTTCACGGGAGACCGGGAGTCAGGAGGAAGAGAACCTGTGTGACCAAGATCCTCCGACTTGGATTGCCTTGATCAAGACTGCCATGTAGTGTTAGGCTTCTGGGAGGACTGTGACCCCCTGTCCCTGTGCATGGAGCGGTTGCTAGCTTGCAACGGGCGAGACATCGACCAGCCGAACGAGTTCCAAAAGGAACAGAAACGCGTTTGATGGCGTCATGTAAAGAAACGTCTTGGTTTATGTTGGGGAAGAGAAGTACTCTTTCCTCCTATAGCATCCAAAATGAGTTTGACTAGTTTTTCTCCAAAGAGACGGCCGCTGAGGTATGGGAGACTAGTGAGTGACTTTTTGGAGGTAGAATCTGCCTTCCACTCAGAGCCAGAGCGCTCTGCGGATGGTGATTCAGGTATCTGCAAGGTGTTTGAAGGTAAAGGTACAATTGTCCTCAAACACATGCCGGTTTCTATATTCCTGTTGCTGCGTGTAAAGTGGCCATTAAAGTTGAAATTTGCTAATTTTTAGAAATGTTTGTAAATGTCAGGTTTTTTTTTTACAGTTAACACAAAACATATAGCCTTATGTGTATGAAAAAAAAAAAACAATCTCAAAATCATTGGGTTATATTTAAATATTACAGAGTTATTGCCCACATATAGTAACATGTCATATTTAGAAAAAATTGGCTGGTCACTGGATTAAACAGCAAAAACCTTTCATTTAACACATTATGAGCGTACATGAGGGTTAGTTCACACAGGTAGGTTTTGCTGCTTTTTTGGGGTCAGGTTTTGCCTTAGTTTTATGTAAATATATGCTAATCCTTTCCTGCGTTTTTGTGGTCACGTTTTGCCTTGGTATTATGTAAATATATACTAAGCATTTCCTGCGTTTTGGTTTACTGCAAAACCTATGTGATTCAGAGATAAGATGTCCACACACAATGATTTTTGTTCTCTGCAGAAAGTGTCAACACCACAGGTCTTGCTGCATTTTTTAAAGAATGAGCATGTCA
This sequence comes from Allobates femoralis, assembly GCA_033576535.1. Classification (NCBI taxonomy): domain Eukaryota; kingdom Metazoa; phylum Chordata; class Amphibia; order Anura; family Aromobatidae; genus Allobates; species Allobates femoralis. The sequence goes on along the minus strand of JARQOC010000001.1, from coordinate 255,452,269 downwards.
ATTCTTTTCTGCGTTTTTGCTATAGTTTCCATGGAAAATCTGCAGCAAAAACGCAGCAAAGCCATGGGAAATCTGCAGCAAAAAACACCGCAAACATCCTGCCAAGGAAAAAAGCAACTCCTAAGATTTGCTGCAGATCATTTCACACCAAAAAGCAACTTAGCCTAGAGATAGTTTGTCAGCTGCACACTTACCCACTGAAACAAGGAATGTGTTATTAATAATAATGGAAACTGCGGAGACAGAACCTTCAGTTGAAACTTGTAAATACCGAAGAGGGCAAATCTGCCATGATACAGATGCCTATTGCAAGAAGTTTATCTTCCCATGTCTCTATCTGTATATCTAAATATATATATATACACATTTATTTATTGTGATGCAGTGGCTTGCTGCATTGCCAATATTTATCCCGAGGCTTTGTGGTTCAGCAAGTTTCAGTAATGCATTATGCTGGGACTTGAGGTTCCGCAGGTTCAGGTAATGCATTACAAGTGCTAGACTGCAGGTTAGCTAAAAGCTAATTGATTCCTCACACACCTGAGTGTCCAAGGGAATATAATCTCTGTGTTAATGGGATTAGTTTGTTTTTGTGTATTTGTGCAACAAGAGCTGTCCTGGAAGACATATGGATCAGAGGCCAGATCTTATGGCGGGTTTACACGTTGCGATATCGTAGTACGATTTCAATGAAAAGTCACGTGGTTCAATCGTTGGACCCGAGATCGTTCCTGCGTTGTATGGTGTCAACGTCCAATACGATGCAGGAACGATGTCAATGCGATATCGGGGATTGAATGAGCGTGCTATTCAATGCCCCGATATTGAAGGGAGATTGGAGTCGGATCGTGCTGTGTAAACGCACAACTACGATGCGATTTGAAACGTCACCCATTCACTCCCATGTTAAAGGATCGTTCCTGGGTTGGGGGGCGTAGACATTGCACGGACGTTGTATTCCGATATCGCAACGTGTAAACATCCAATGCGATGAAGGAGAAACGTGCACTAATTGCGCGCTCCCGCGCCATTGAGTTGCGATATCGCAACGATATTGAAGCGTGTAAACCCACCATTATGTTTAGGAGCAGGTGGCTTCTTGCAAGGTATGAGGTTCAGGGATTAAGGGACAACGGGACCCGTCTCTTGCTTGGGACTAGCTATGGACCTGGAAGGAACCTGTGAGGGCTCACTCTTGGTGCTTGGAGTGAAAGTTGTCCTGGAATGCACCTGGTATGGAAGCGTGGAAACGTCCAGCTTCCTGACAACTATATGACGAGGAGACCACAAAGGTATTCAGGAATCCACAGTCATGCTGAGGACATTGAACTGACAGCTTGATGGTGATCCTAGAGAGGCTGTTTCTTGAATGATGTACTGGCAGAAGCCAGTGAAGGGAGCTGGGAATAGCTCCTGAAGGTATCCATCTGTCTAAAAGGAACTATGTAAATACTGCCAGGTGGGAGTATCTGTCATTGGAACAGACTGGTATATGTCAACATAAGTTCCGTTGATGTACTGTAAATGAACCGTGCACTATATGCAGTTACTGAGGTGTTAATAAACTGCTGGACTTTTTTTATGTAAATTAGACCTGTTTACCTCAATCTCCCTACCATTTGAGCGTCCCCCAACATGCTCGAGTGAACAAATTACATATATAAACAAGAAAAAAATTCTCTGCAGCACTCAGCTACTACCAATGATGCACACATGCTAACAAGCTGTATATATATATATATATATATATATATATATATATATATACACAGTGTTGGCCAAAAGTATTGACACCCCTGCCATTCTCAGAAAATACTCAGTTTCTTCCTGAAAATGATTGCAATCACAAATTCTTTGGTATTATTATCCTCATTTAATTTGTCTTCAATGAAAAAAACAGGCTACAAGTCTATCTTCAAAGACCTGAATGTTCCTGTGTCTACCGTGCGCAGTGTCATCAAGAAGTTTAAAGCCCATGGCACTGTGGCTAACTTCCCTAGATGTGGACGAAAAAGAAAAATTGACAAAAGATTTCAACGCAAGATTGTGCGGATGGTGGATAAAGAACCTTGACTAACATCCAAACAAGTCCGTGTAAACCTGTACTATCCATTGGCGTCTGAATGAAAAGGGACTGTATGGTAGGAGACCCAGGACGACCCCACTTCTTACCCCGAGACATAAATAAGCCAGGCTGGAGTTTGCCAAAACTTACCTAAGAAAGCCTAAAACGTTTTGGAAGAATTTTCTCTCTTTTTGGGCAAAGGCATCAACATAGAGTTTACAGGAGAAAAAAAAGAGGCATTCAAAGAAAAGAACACAGTCCCTACAGTCAAACATGGTGGAGGTTCCCTGATGTTTTGGGGTTGCTTTGCTGCCTCTGGCACTGGACTGCTTCACCGTGTGCATGGCATTATGAAGTCTGAAGACTACCAACAAATTTTGCAGCATAATGTAGGGCCCAGTGTGAGAAAGCTGGGTCTCCCTTAGAGGTCATGGGTCTTCCAGCAGGACAATAACCCAAAGCACACTTCAAAAAGCACTAGAAAATGGTTTGAGAGAAAGCACTGGAGACTTCTAAGGTGGCCAGCAATGAGTCCAGACCTGAATCCCATAGAACACCTGTGAAGAGATCTAAAAATGGCAGTTTGGAGAAGGCACCCTTTAAATATCAGGGACCTGGAGCAGTTTGCCAAAGAAGAATGGTCTAAAATTCCAGCAGAGCATTGTAAGAATCTCAATGATGGTTACCAGACGCGGTTGATGACAGTTATTTTGGCTAAAGGTTGTGCAACCAAGTATTAAGCTGAGGGTGCCAATACTTTTGTCCGGCCCATTTTTGGAGTTTTGTGTGAAATGATCAATGTTTTGCTTTTTGCTTCATTCTCTTTTGTGTTTTTTCATTGAAGACAAATTTAATGAAGATAATAATACCAAAGAATTTGTGATTGCAATCATTTTCAGGAAGAAACTGAGTATTATCTGACAGAATTGCACGGGTTTCAATACTTTTGGCCAACACTGTATGAGGAAAAAAATTTAAAAACTTAATTTTTTTTTTTTCAAAAAACTCAAAATTCTTATTTTTTTTTACATTTTTTTGGGGTTCTTGTTGGAATGCTTGGACCTGACATAATATGGTGGTGCATCATCTTGTTGGTAAAACTCAGGGAACATACCATCTTCAGTGCATAAAGAGGGCAACACATCATCATACAGCAATTTCAGATATCCAGTGGCATTGAGGTTTCCATTGATGAAGAATGGCTCCACTATCTTTGTATCCCATATACCACACCGTACCATCAATTTTTCTGTTCCAACAGTCTTGGAGGGAATCTATCCAATGTGGGTTAGTGTCAGACCAATAGCGGTGGTTTTGTCAACTTTACTATTCACAAAAAAGTTTGCCTCATCACTAAACATAATGTTCTGTGTAAACTGAGGGTCCTGTTCCAATTGTTGTTTTGCCCATTCTGTAAACTCAGTGCCTCGATCTGGGTCAGCCTTGTTAAGATGCTGCAGCAGCTGGATTTTGTAAGGGTTCCATTTGTGAGTAGCTAATATCCGCCGAAGGGATTTTCAACTGATGCCACTCTCCAGTGACGTGGCAAGTACTGTGGGCTCATGCTGAATGAGTGATATAAGTCATTAGTGACAGTCTACTTGTGTCCACATTTTGGCAAATCCAACACTGAACCTGTTTCATGAAATTTGGCAAGCAGTTTGCTAATTGTACCATGGGAGATGGGTGGTCTCGTAGGGTGTCTTGCATTGAAATCTGCTGCAATGACCCAGGTACTACGTTCACCAGATATCAATACAATTTCTATCCGCTCCTCATGTGTTAACCTCTGCGACATGTCAATGGCTGCTAACAAAGGGAAACTTGTAAATAACTCATGAAAGAATAAAGTTACGTTAAAAGCCAAGCACACCATTGTTTTTCTTATGAAATTCTCAATAGTTTGATGTGTCACATGATCCTCTTCCCATTGAAAAAAATAAAGTTGGATTCAAAATGGCCGACTTCAAAATGGTCACCATGGTCAACCACCCATCAGAAAAAGTTTTCCCTCCTGTATTATTGATGACTTGATGTGAAAATTGCTTTGCTTTTCTGTTTATTGATTTACGCAATGTCTGTTGTATTCCTGTTCCTTACTATTCAATAAAAGACATATTGATTCAAAAAGAAAAAGTTTTGCCCCTCCCATATAGTAATGTGCCACAAACAGGAAGTTAATATCACCAACCATTCCCATTTTATTTCGGTGTATCCAGATAAATGGCCCACCCTGTATAAAGCTGAGTGTATATGTGTGTGTATGTCCGTCCAATACACGTCCATATAAAATAATAGTACTCTGTGTCCCTCGTGGTAATAGTACCAGGGGTGTACTCATTTATGCTGTGAATTGTATACATACACACATATATATATATATTTTTTTTTTTTAAACATGACCTACTTAAATATTACCAGTTAAAGGCAGTACAATTAACGTTGGCACATCAAATACATTAATTCCATTAAATACACAGCAGAAACTGACTATGAACCTTATGAAATAACTATATAATTTATTAGTTGTCTAGGTTGTGAGAAACATACTTTGTAAATTACAAGGAAGAACACACGATTTAAAGCCAAAGTATCTTCTTTTGTGTTTTATCACAGCACATGGAACCCAGAAATTAACTTCAGAGATATATTTGAAGTCACAAGAATACATTTTATTCCTGTTATCAGATAAGACACTAAAACAATGGTACTATATGCTTATAAATAACCTGTCAGATCATGACCCCTAATCGACAACATATAGATGTCCGTGTGACAACTGAAAAAATGGAATGTATACAGGCTGGTAAACGATGTCAGTTTTATAGACAAAGGGGACAAAATAGATATTAGGAATATTGGTAAAGTTGGATTGGGGATATGCACATTAAAATCATTAGGAATTTGCATTATCTTAAATATTTAGTGATCTGACTACCTTTAAATCTCAGTGCAGTTAAACATACACAAAAGCATTGATGCATACTGTATCAAACCTATATGCTCTCCTTTCATTGAATTCAAGTCACAAAAATAAATGCTAAGTAAATTCCCAAATTCCTATTAAAATTATTCTTTCATTTCAAATGGTCCTCTACATTAAAGGGGGAGTGAATGGTAGCATAGGCAACAGACTTAAAGGCCATAGATTTTCATACCAAGGGAAAAATCGTTCATAGTTCAAGTTCACACAATAACAGTCCATGGAATGTGATTTTGGAAATCTACAAATACCCTATGCCCCTTTTTAGGTAATTCTCCTCCAGAATCTCAAGGGTTCTCCAGCATTTAACAACATGATCTCATACAATCGGGTTGCACAGTGTATTGCAAATTATTTCCATGCTCAATAAGAGACAATAAATGTCTATCTAAGGTAAGGCCTCACAAATCGAGATGCATGATAAATAAAATTAAAACATAAAAACTACAAAATAGCCTGCTAGGGCCATAGACCACATCACTATAGCTTCTAAATCAAAACTTCAAAAAGTATGAATTAATAAAACCCGCAATTAATAAAACCTGTTCACTTTATATTAAAACTTCTCTATTACACGATTATGGAATGCCTAGATCCTCTCTTCCAGAGGTTGCTTTCCCTTTGCTTTAGCCCATATGTACTAATCTCTTAGTGCAACAATGAATTTGCCAGGCCACTACTTAAGGAGGTTTTGGAGCATTGCAGTAGCATATGTTGGCCGGGCTTGTCTACTTTCTATCGCGTTACTCAAGTACTGAATTCCACCACAGCGCTCCCAAATCTCTTCAAACTGTCTGGGTAAAATTTCTGCTCCTCGTTTTCTTGTTAAACCAGTTTCTTCTAGGCTCAATTCACACATCTCCATGTCATCTTTGCCTGAAAAAGTACATTTAAAAAAAGGAATGTTATTATATCTTCAAGCATTCACAAACAAATAAGACTTTTCTAGTTGTTACAATATCATGAATTAAAATACCAATTCACAACATCCTGTAGTAGAGCGCTCCTGTAAATAATCCCTTCTATGCCCTTTCCTTTAGAAATAGTGTTGGCTCATTGTACTTATTTTATCCTTTCTACTATGTGGTACCCTGATCATTTTGGCAAAAGCACTATACTCGGCTTTCCATCTGCCCTCAACTAGCTTTTTCAACAGAGGAAAAACAAGAATGTAAGGACCCACATTTTAGTAATTAGGGCAGCCCTTGCGACCAGATATTTATTACCTGTCCTACATATAACAGTAGGTAATAAATATTTACTGTAGGAAAATAAATTTATTACAAATATATACCAATGAATAAGGATGCCCAAAATTTGATGTCACACTGGAAAGAAAATACAAATTACAATTTGTGAGATTTGGTCTACCACAAAACTATTTTGATATTTATAATAATCACTAGATGGGTACCCAATGCTATCGCATCAGGAAGGCGGTGATGTCCCGATGGGGGCAAGCTCTGTGGTGCTCTAGGTGGCAGCTGTCTCCCCCCATCTTTGTATCCTGCGTCATTCTTTCAGATCTCCAGCACAAGCCCAGATGACTCTCCAACTGTTTGTATTCTGGAATTTCAATGGTTATTTAACCCGTGGGACTGCAGCAACTGACAATTTAAGCTTGATCCCTGTTACCTGATGCACAACAATACTAAGTGAGCAATTCCCTGCACATTATTGTCGTTTATCAGAAAGACCCTATTGTGCTTTTTGCTAAGTAAAAAGGCGTAAACAGTTTTTCTTCTATGTACATTCTCAGGGATGGTGGTAAATAAACATTTGACACACTTCAGAAGATAAAGGAATGGACAATAATGAATGTAGAGCATACAAATAATCTTTTCTTTAAATACCAAAGTCTAATGATACGATCATTTTATATATAAATTCTAATTGCAGTGTAGAACCAAAGTGATGTGGATGTGGAACTATGGGGCAGTCATACAGATATTAATATCTGACGTGCTCACCAATAATATGGTGACTTACCAGCTACCAGCAAGATGGGTGGCTTATCTGGGTGAAGTTCCATTTGACGGGCAATCCATGGCCCATCGAAGTGTGCATACCACCATCCTTTCTTCTTATTTTGAGGTTCCTTATACTGGTCAGCAGGGCGAATGAATGGAATGCGGAAATATCGCTGCTGACGGTTGGCTTCAACTTCCTGTTGTCTTGCCGGAAGCTGCACCACTGGGTTCTGTTGGGCTATACACATAAAATACATGTTACGCTTCATAGTAAACGCATATATACTGTATTTTTCGGACTAAAAGATGTACTCCTCCCCTGTCTTCCTCAAAAAACGAAAAAATGAGGAGGTGAGTGCGTCTTATAGTCCGTATGTAGTTAACCAGGGCAGCGGCCCGGAGTTACAGGAGGCAGGATCACTGCTGCAGGAAGTCGGCTGGTAGAAGTGGGTGGCGCAGTGGAACAATGAAGACTCGATGTTCACGGTGGAAAATGACCCCAGCCTAGGGTCTGCAGCATTGCCCCACTGGTGCTGCCACCAATTTCTTGCAGTGATGACCTTGATCCACCACAGCAGTGCCCCCCCGCCCGTGAGCTACATTTGGACTATAAGAAGGATCCCCATTTTAACACTGAAAATTATTTTTTCCTATTTTTCTCCTCTAAATTTGGTATGCTTCTTATGGTCCAGGGCATCTTACATTCCGAAAAATACGGTAACTACTTGGTAATGACTGAAACTCTGCCAGCAATACCATGGACATTCCCTCTGCAATGCAAAGTCTAAAAGCTGTAATACATTTATTCTACAGTTACAGCAAATGTCTATATTTGAAATGACCACCATTATAGTATAAGAAAGTCAGAGAGATAGGATAATAAGCCTGGGTTGCACTTTGACCCTTCACCGGTATTACTGCCTGAAGCAGAGCGAGTCATATTATGGAGTACATGCCATGGTACTTTTATTGCAGTGCCAGCCTTTCATTTCTGAATATGAAAAATGGTGTAGTTTAAAAATGGTTGAAATTACATTATATGGCTCAGTACTTTCTCATAATATTGGCTGGAATAATATGAAGCTCAATTAGACCTTTAAGAATTTGTGAAATAGATTTCTGTTTCTGCAAAAGGACAAGGGAAACCGTTTTTTCTTAAAGGTACATTAAAGTTCACATGATAAAAGGTACATGTAAAGTCAGTTTAAATTACGTGTGCTGCCTATAAGAAGCTAAGGAGAGGGGGACCACAATATTCTTCAAAGGGATAATAGACAGAAATCAGAGAAAAGTTTCCCTTCTATCTAAATACGATTTTCATATATGTACATATTATATCAGCCGCAACTCTTCAAGGGTAGTGACCCTATAAGGCAAATGTGTAAGTATACACCACGGCATAGGTTATATCCTGTGGATATTTGTTTAAGTTGCATAAATTTAAATAATAAATTATAAAAAATGTAGAAATTAAAAAATGTTATTTACTATAATTAGTAAAGACAGATTTTTCCACTACAAAGATAGGAAATAGCAGTTGGCACAGGAGGGTAAAAGAAGAGATAGAGGCAAACACAAGTTCTCCTGAAAACACAGTTACACTTGAACAAATGTTGGGACATTGATTTTTTTCTATTGAAATAATCCCTTATAATCAAAAAGAAATTGAAACAAATATAAACATAGGAGACTGAAATAAAATCAGTACAGTTACCGGATGGCTCATATTGGAAGAGAAACTGTCAGTTCATTTATATTCCCAAACAACCCATGTGTTTTTATAATCCATAGTAGCTTTAGGGTATGTGCCCACAGGACGGTTCTTGCATCATTCTGACTGTCAGAAAACCGGTGGTGAACTTCTGGAGCCTACAGTCCTGAGCTCTGAAGAGTCCAGCGGTTTTCCAGCGTTTTGTCAGCGGCTTTCCAGCGTCTTGTCAGCGGTTTTACAGCGTTTTTTCAGCGGTTGTATAGCGTTTTTTTTGTCACAACACCATTGATTATAATGACTCAATTTCCTTGCTCTAACCGCTTTAAAAACGCCCTTGAAAATTGACATGCTCAATCTTCACAAACCACCTGAAAACCGGTGAACTGGATGAAGATGAGCATAAGATAATCGGCATAGTGGGCACAGCGGTTTCCAATTGCCATAGGATTTCAATGTTAATCCAAACGCTGTTTGGATTAACATAAATTTAAATAAAACCAACATTAAAACGTCGGCGGAAACCGCGGTAAAACCGCACTAAAACCGTCCTGTGGGCACATACCCTTAGGCTCACACTGTATAAAGAACATAAGTTCTAATTATCTGTGCACTGTATATAAATACCCCCAAATTAGTCATCTATATAATGCTGCGCTTCGGAATAGTGACACAATCATGCCTTAAAGTGTGTTTGTACCTTCAATGTTCAGAAACTCTCTGGTCATCTGTCTCACTGCTTCCTGATTAACAAAAGTTGAAGATGGACATAGTTCGCACCAGGGACAGGTTAGCGTCGTTGATCCGAACTATGTGTCAGACTGGTAGAAGAAGGAACTTTGCATCTGCAGTATTGGAGAAAGTGTGCAGGCACAGAAGCTGGCTGGATCCAATGATTTGGCCACCTCAAAGCAGCAGGACAGCTCTAAAGTATACAGCCTGCTACCTTGCCTGGGTAACTAGTCACTCAGATGCAGGGTGACTGCGAATTTAGGTAATGAGTTATACATTATGAAAAATCCATCTGCTCTTGAGAAAGATTAAAATTTTTAATAAGGGCCAATTTTAAAATCCTTTGCGATTTTACCTATTTAACACCCGGGACCACCCCTTTAGGTCCTATATCAAGGGCAGGGTTTAATTACTTTAAACAACTGAGACCACTGCTTTAGGCCATATTATGAACTAGACGTGGGCCCGATGCTATCGTATGGGGATGGTTTCTCTGTGCGCTGTCTCTGCTTTGTGCCATTCTCTCCTCTCTGTGCGCTGTCACCCAAAGTGTGCTGCTGTCCTCTCCTGTGTGCACGCTCTCCCAGTGCCTGTTTGTCCTCTTTGCATTGTTTTCCCCCCAATGCGCGCCCTTCCATCCCTGTGCCTGTTGATTCCTCTGGAGCTGTTTCCCCCTTGTGCGCTTCCATCTTGTGTGCACTGGCTCCCCCCAGGTGCCATCTTCCCCCGTGGCTGTTTGTTGTCTCTGTGCTCGGTTTACCCCCTGTGTGCTGTCTGTACTGTTTCTCACATATGCACTCTCCCCCCTGTGTGTCGTCTCCTCCATGTGCGCTGTCCATCCCGGGCTATCCTGTGTGCTGTCCATCTCATTTCTCCCTGTGCACTGTCCCTCCCGTCTCTCCTGTGTGCGCCGTCTCCCTCCCTGTGCACTGTCCATCCCATCACTCTCATGTACGCTATATCCCTCCCTGTGCACTGTCTTCCCCCCTGTGCCTGGTCTCCACCCATGTCTCTCTCTCCTCTGTGCCTCTCTCCTTGCCCTTGTGTGCTGTACTGTACCCTGTTTCTCACATGTGCACTGTCTCACCCCTGTGTGCTGGTCTCCCTCCATGTGCGCTGTCCATCCAATCTCTCCTGTATGCACTGTCTCCCCCCTGTGCCTGTCCGTCCCATCTCTCTTGTGTGCCCAGTCTCCTTCCATGTGCACTGTCCATCCTGTTACTCCCATGTGTGCTGTCTCCCTCCCTGGGCACTGTTTTCCCCTTTGACGCTGGTTCTCCCCTCTGTGCGCTGTGTCCCCTGTGCCTCTTCCCCTTCCTATGCGCTCCACCCTCGCTTTTCCTCCTACTCTATGCAGTGCTGAGCAGTGTCGGACTGTCACAGTGATCAGTCATGTGAACCTGGTTCATCCCAGTCACGTGACTGATCACATGACTGTGACATCACCGCAGGTGCTTTATCCCTCTGGTAAGTATGAAGGAGGTGGAGGGCATTGCTCAGGGTGTGGTGGGAGGTGTTAACGGGTGGCGTGTGGAGAGTCGGGTGTCCAGGTGCCATATTAGCATACTCATTACTTGGGTGTACTAATATGGCGTGGCTACAGTGCATTCTGGGACTCATGAAGTCTATGCTGGATAACAGTAGGTAATTATTTATTAGATTGTTCTAGCCTTGGCTTCATCTGAGCACTGCACATGCACCGGTGACCATGCTTTCAGTCCAGAATGTGTGACTATTCTCCAGAATAGTCCAGATAACTAGTAGCAGGTATTTTGCATATAACATGTGGATGATTGCAAGTTCTTTACAACACAATGCAATATCATACAGTTTATATAAAAGCATGCTGGTATAGGGTACAATAACACAATGCAGTGTACTGGGTAGTTTCCTCTTTTGCATATTACATGATGTTCTAACACTTTTACACATTCCCCTCTCAAGACTTTATCATACAATTTGTGGCTGTCTGCTATGCAAGGGCATGTAGCTATTCCCCTTGCTCCCATTCCACTTTACCAAACTCAGGTTTTGATGCATTTTATAATACAGCTTCTGCATAGTCACAGTGGCTAATATAGATATTATATTAAAAAATGAGCTTTGTGACGGAGGTATAATGAATGCTGCCACCAAGTCATTACATTTTCTTCAGGGATTCAGTGAATTTCTCTATTTTTCAAACTTTAGTATTCTATTGTCAGATTTAATATAGGTTGACAATCTTTCCAAACTATAAGACTGACAAACTGAATCAAAGAGTGTGAGGTGGATATGACAGATTGGTGAGCCGGCTTCTTCTTCCTAACTTTAAAAACGTTTTTATTGTGTCTATAAAGTACAATCCCAGTTCAGAAGCTTTTCTACTATTATCTTATAGCATGTACTCCATTAATGGTTAGCGGCAAAGAACTGTGATGCTGGACATTGTGGCAATCTTTGTAAGCCGCTTGTAGTCTCTTAACTGCTGTAAAAAATGTAGGAGGTTCATTTCCTAAGGGTAGGGCCTTATGGTGCAGTCAAAGTCCTCCTGCACCAATTGCTGAATGATTTTGTTTTACATTTATAGGACTCAGAAGATCTGTCGCGGGTGGGCAGACCTCCCTCACGCTTCAGCCACAGAGCTGACACACCTTCTGCCTGCACTCTGATGATCCAGCAAGCCTATTAGACCTGAACTGAAAGAGCTTCACAGAGAGAATACATGATCATGAGGACACTGGTTGACCTATAGGCTGTATCCATTCTTTAAATTTGTACTGTTTTTTTTTTAAGATTTAAATTTATTTGCAAAATAAAACAAGCTTCACCAGTGGAATACGATTGGCACAGAATATAACACATCAAGGCAAAGACCTACATTGCCCTCCGGCAATAAGAAAAAAACAGTTTGCAGAAATAAAGAACCATTGCCCATGAGCTCTATAGAAAAATCGCCATCTCCTCTTTGAAGATGAAAGCAAGGCAGTCCGAATAAGTGAAATAAATCTGATCATTTTATGCTGACTTGTTATAGGCAGATATCAGTACCATTGGCCATGTGATGATGATCTGAGAAAACATTCTGCAGTGGAGTCCATAGAGGTCATGATTATATTAACGTATGATGGCTGACAATGTGCTTCTAGTAAGGACTGAAAAAAAGACCATATAAGCATAAAGGTAATACTTTTATGTAGGCTCCAGGTAGCTACAGCAGCAATGTTTTCTAAGTATATCACAAGGCACCTGATGTATTACAGTCTATATTCCACCCCACCATCCGAGGCCGTTAGCGCCACCTTATGGTTACTTTTCTTTTCAGAAAGCAGTTTGCTACAGTTATGTCGCTCAATGTTTAACCTTTAGTTATAGTTTTTGGGATTGACCTTTTTTGTAGGCATCAATCTTTATATCAATGATGTTGCTCTATGGTAAGAAAGTTCCTATCTGACAGCTGTATTGTGCTAAATGGTACTGGCTACTTGTGTCTCAAAAAGGTTTTAGAAACTTATACATAAATCTTACAATAAATTCCAGTAAAAGAAGTATAGCTGAAGTTTGAAGGTAAAATCCAAATGCCTTTCTTTATTTTAATACATTAGAAAGGCATAATCAGGGAATGGATATAACATATTGACGCATTTCGACTCTATATGAGTCTTGGGGCTAATGTTAAGACTAAGACTCGTGTAGAGTCGAAAAGTGTCAACATGTTTTGTCCATTCCCTGATGATTCCTGATTAATATATTGAAATAAAAGGAAAAAAAAAAAAAAAAATTTAGATTTTACCTTTGGACTTCAGCTATACTTCTTTTGCTGGAATTTGTCTCCCACCCAACCAACGGGTGGCTGAATATCTGGAAGTGATGGTGGACTGAATACTTGGATTTTACGTTGAGTAGATTTTGTTACTTATACTGCATAAATCCCTAATATTTGGGAAGATTTAACACGGTAAATGTGCCACAATTAAGGCACAATTTGTGCTAATAAAACTGTCTTTTCTGATATTTATGTATGTTAGGCAATTTTTGCGACTTGTCTGACAAGTTGATGTGACTTTGTTGGAAAGAGAGGTGTGGTTTATCAGAAAAAGAACGCGGTTAAACCATGTACCAAAACAATGCACCAAAATTGTGGTGCAAATCTCAGGCACAATGTAATGAAACTAACAGGTGTTGAAAACTTAGACTAGACTGCCCAGTGCCCACTGTGATAAATGTGGCACATTTTCAGACTGCATAGTCTAAGTTCATGTTTAAGAATCAGATAGTTTCAATTATTATGCCTCAGTCTGTTTTAAAAGTGTAGAAACTGGATACAATATTCTTCTAAATAAAGATTTTACTGTATGATATTTCAAGATAATGGCAAATGTCTAATCAGCTTTCCCTATGACATCACATAATGAGCTATATCCTGACAGTAAAACATCACCAGTTGTCGTCTACCTAAATTATTACCAGCTGATGGGAAATGGATATGGACATGGATATGTTTATATGTATGCTTATATAGATTTTATTTAATTTCTGTATATAATGCTTGTATGCTTACATGCTCATTATATGGTCAAGAAATTAGTTTGTTTTTTTAAATGTTATTAATATAACATTTTTTGGGAACCTGTCAGCTATTTTGTGTTTCCCTCTCCCCCACAGATGTCCCTGCAGCTTCATAGTACTATTGTAATCATCCCTGTGTGAGCGAATAGTGAAATGTTAAGGATATGTGCCCACAGGACGTTTTTACAGCAGTCCTGAACGCAGCAAAACCGGTCCTGGTTTCAAGGATCCTAGAGTCTGTGCCAGGAGATTTGCTGCGTTCAGGTCCTGCGATTTTATCGCGTTTTTCGCGCGTTTGTGTGTTTTTGATGCTGCGTGTTTCCAGCAGTTTTGCCATTGTCTACAGCAAAACGGAGGAAAAATAGAACATGTCAATTCTCAGTTCTTGACACTTGCAAGACCAATGTGTGTACATAGCGTTTCTGTGAAACACATTGGTTTTGCTGGGAATCCAAACCACAGGAACAAATTAGCATACATTACCATAAAACCAGTGGTAAATTGCATGCAGAAACCACAGCAACAACATTGTAAAAAGTCCTGTGGACACATACCCTAAAGGTTAAAAAAAGCATTTGTACACTTACATTCTCTAAAGTAAATGAGGCAGTGTGTAGACACCTTGGAGGACGTAGTAACTCTGGCAGGTTAATAGTTAATATTTCTGCTGAATTTTAGAAGATGCTGCAGGACCTGTGTGATGTCACGATCATGTGACTATAATAGGCGGCACTAAGTTTACATAGCCCATAATGAATTTGCTTGCTTAGCTCCGTCACTATGGTCACATGATCGAAACATCACAGGTCACAGAGAAGTTTTCAGTGAATTAATTATTAACCTGCCAGAGTGACTACTTCCTCTAAGGTGTAGTCACTGCCTCATTCACATAAGAAAATGTAAGAGTATAAATGCTTTTTTTTTCATCTTTAAATTTACACTATTAGCTCAGACAGGGAATTATGAAGCTGCAGGTACAGACAGTGATAGCTGGTGGGGGGCATAAGCTAGCTGATAGGTTCCATTTAAAGCATAATTATCATGCAATTATTGTTAGACACATAGTAAACATTACTCATACTCAGCAGTACCAATAACTATGAAAGTGTAGGGGTAGGAATAATAAAGAATATTACGTTGCAAACTTGTTTTCATTTCAGTGTGATGAATAAAAAGGTTTTGAAAACAAACTCAGTGTGTGCGTGATATGCATCATACAGGATATGTAATGTAAGAGTGGAGTATTATTTAGGCTTGACCATGATGAGGAGTATTCTCTCCTTTCTTATGGTGCCACTGTTCTTATCTCCCAGGTGGTCTATGGCCAACGCAGACCTGATGACATCATTGTTTCCACTATTATTATTGAAAACTTTATAGCTTCACGACTGACATTACAATTAAGGTTTTATTGACGTCCACAACTGTAGCAAACGACATGTTGGTTAGTAGCAATAAGCGTAAACCCCGTTCCCTCTTCTCTCAGGTTAGTGTTACACCATCCCCACACTTACTTGCGTTGTTCATAAACGGAGCAAAATCTGTAAATAAATATCAGTTGTAATTGAGAACATGCAGGGTATACAGCATCAGTTATTGGGGAGACATAATGTAAAACTGAAAATATGCATTCTCTAAACTGGCTGTTCTCATACATTAGAACATTTTTATGGGCACTATGAGAAATGGAAAAGTTAACCAGAACCCATTCTATGTGGTTTCTTTTCAAACCATAAATCACTGCACACAACCCAGGTTTTCAATTTACCAACAAACTTAACAGTGAATGATAAAAATAAACAGAAAATGGTTTACTTCAGGAACTTGCCGAAGATCCCCCACTCTGATAAACATTAAAAATCTTGCAGGGGCCATGGGTTAACATCATGATAATATTCCAATTTCATCTGACAGTAGGTCATAGTATATTAAGCCTTGTTTGTCAAAAGGACAAAAGCGGAGAAGATTCTTCTGCAACCAGCTGCATTATAGCTAAAGGCTGGATTGTAAGGGAAACGTTTCTGGGATGCACAGATTGCTTCATAAATATTCTTTACAATTCCCCTATAGTGATTCTATTTTTTCATGTATTAAAATATATTTTCATGCATTTCTATATTTCCTATATTTAAGAAAGCTCACCAATGTTCGGTGAGTGTGCACCACATGGCAACCTTCCCAATTAGCTGTTCCCGATACTTGTGGTGTCCGGAACTACTCAGTTGGGAAGCTGCAAAGCACAGCTACATCAATGGAATAGTGGCCTTAGCTGAGCATCGCAAATCCGCCCCATTCAGTACCCAGTGCATCAGTACAGCAGAAATTATGACCTCCTAAGAATTCCCGCATGCAGCCGGTGTTTGCAGGAAATTTGTTACGACAGACACAAGGGTCATCAGCTAACAACCGGCTTTCATGAGAACCCATCAGTGCCCTGCAATCATGTCCCAATGCCGCTCATGGGAGTTGAAAACAACGAACTCCCCCTACCTGCATGTTAAATCCTGCTGTCAGAGATTGAGAGCGGAATTTAACTGGCTAATAGCCAACATGTGCAGGGAAAGATGCAGGCTCAGCGTGCGAGCCTGGATCAATGCAAGGGAGATGAATTTTGAAACAAATACACATTGTGAAGTTAGGCTGCGTTCACACATTGCGTATTTTGCCGCGTTTTTTTACGCGCGCTTTTCAAAATACGCAATGTGCTTTTTGTCTGCCAGCAAAGTGAATGGGAAATTCACTTTGTAGTGCAGACATTGCGTAAAAATACGCAGTGCGTTTTCCGGGAGAAAACGCAGCTCCGTAAAGAATTGATATGTCAATTCTTTACGGAGCTACTTCTGCGTATTTTCCCAGAGGGGAGGAAGAATCCTGCTTCCTCCTCCCCTCTGTGACAGCTGTGGCCGCCCCATTAGACTTCACAGTGTTAATACACACTGTGAAGTCTAAATTAAACTAAAGCAAGTGTGTGAAAAATAAAAAACAATGAATACTCACCTTCCGACGCCTTCTCCCGGTGTCTGGTCTCCGGTTGTAAGTCAGATCTCGTCTGACAGGACCTGTGGTGATGTCAGAGGGGGCGTTCCCGGGGCGGTCCCATCGCTGATTGGCTGCTCGCGGTCATGTGGTATCACATGACCGCGAGTGCCCGGGAACGCCCCCCCTCTGACATCACCACAGGTCTTGTCAGACGAGATCTAACTTACAACCGGAGACCAGACACCGGGAGAAGGCGTCGGAAGGTGAGTATTCATTGTTTTTTATTTTTCACACACTTGCTTTAGTTTAATTTAGACTTCACAGTGTGTATTAACACTGTGAAGTCTAATGGGGCGGCCACAGCTGTCACAGAGGGGAGGAGGAAGCAGGATTCTTCCTCCTCTCTGTGACATCACTGCGCTTTCTGGGGGAAAGAAAGCGCAGTGTGTGAATGGTCCTGCGTATTTTGCTGCGCTTTTTTGCGCGGGCCGAAAAACGCGGCAAAAAGCGCGCGTAAAAAAGCGCAGCAAAATACGCAAATGTGTGAACGCAGCCTTAAACCACTATAATTCTAAAATACTCTATTTTAGTCCATCTTTCAATCCAACACGATTTTCATGATATGCTCTTTTCCAAAACATATTCAAGATACAGTTACATAATCAATATGGGCTTACATAGAAGACTCTTAGCTTAACTGACTGACATTCATTTCTGTACTGATGTGTATAGTGTACAGTCTCGGGTGCAGGGTAACAGGAGTCGCTCACTATATACTGAGCGGTGACTGAATTTACACTGACACCACACTTATGACTGGAAGCCGAACGCTGCCAGAAGGAATAAAGGTCACTTCCTCCCAGAAGTGTTGATTCAAGTGGGATGCCGGGCAGCTTCAGAACACCATTAACTTGCAGATTAACCCGTTTTTTCCACATGACCTGATCCCTTTAAACCATAAAGAACATTTACTGAAAGGAAGGAAAAATCTTAAAACACTGTAAGGAATAAAAACAGAATAATGCTTCATATATGTTCAATATTATCATTATGAGACTGAATAAGCCCTTTAAACGTTATTTTATTTTGGTTTTCTGGCCTTGTCCTTGCATAGAACGTGCCTATACTATAATTATTGTGTAATCCCAATGAGGATACAAACCTATATATCCGCAAAATGGATTTCAGCCCAAAAAGAAGAAGGCTCTCCCCAATGTGTGTGTTATCACACTTATTTAATGGTTTTCTGAACACAGTACAAGCTGTCAGAATTTAATGTGCCCATAAGATGTAAAACATTTCTCTTACATGTAGTTATCTAAATAAATTAACTCTGTCTTTTTAATAAGGATTAAGTTCTTCTGGGAATTTAACCTCCAAACAACTCTCATACAGCAGTCACAGGTATTTCTATAAGAAGCACAAGCTATTTGAAGTAGTGTTTAAAGGAAATGAGAAGTATTATCCTCAAGGATTAAGTATTTAGAACAGAAATTGATTTTTGGCTTTTAACAAGTGGAACAAAACGATTAAGAAAACACTTATTGAGAGCAGAAGCCTAATTTCATGACCAAGCAAGTGTAACTAAAGAAAGAGTAACTGTGCTCATATACATTTACATATATACAGACTCCAATTACTAAACTGTGGCTTACCGTAATCTGTAACCGATTTAGGGGCACGTTGGTCAGAGTCAGCATTACGCTTCTTGTTCTTGGACTTCCAGGCATGATAAACTTTAAGCCTCCTATGGAACTCCTCTCTGCATGCTGCTAGCAGCTCAATATCTATGAAGGAAAAGAATATTATTGTGGTTAGTTCAACCATGTAATTTAACGTGTACCGTCAATTATAGAAGACAACTTGACCATATATTAAACTACTAGCTGTAGTACCCGGCTACGCCTGGGTTAATAAATAACTGCTGTTAGCTATAACAACATTGAATTTGAATATGTCATATTAATGACCTGTAGGAAAATAGAAGCTGAGCTGTGATTGATTGCTATAGGCAGGCTAATAAATCTCCAACCAACAGTAATCCCTCCCCCTGGCCGGGCAGTATATGTTATCTCACACATACACATACACATAATAGACGGCTCATGTGACTGACATCTGCCTTAATTCCCTATATGGCACGTGTTGCACATTGGCTG
This sequence comes from Allobates femoralis, assembly GCA_033576535.1. Classification (NCBI taxonomy): domain Eukaryota; kingdom Metazoa; phylum Chordata; class Amphibia; order Anura; family Aromobatidae; genus Allobates; species Allobates femoralis. Next base: position 255,433,125 of record JARQOC010000001.1, on the reverse strand, counting down.
TTTTTAATCAGATGTTTATGTTTGGAAAATAAAGATAGCACATGTATGAGGCGAGTTGTGTGAGGTGATTTGTGCACATCTGTGTTTTGTCTGTGTGGTGTGTGTGTCCCTGGGGTGTAGACGTGTGTGTCCCTGTGGGGGGGGGGGGGTCTGTGTGGTGTGTGTCTCTGTTGTATGTGTCTCTTTGTGGTGTGTGTGTCCCTGTGGGGTGTGTGCATGTGCCCCTATAGGGTGTGTATGTGTGTGTCCCTGTGTGGGGGGGGTCTGTGTGGTGTGTGTCTCTTTGTGGTGTGTGTATGTCCCTGTGGGGTGAGTGCATGTGTCCCTATAGGGAGTGCATGTGTGTGTGTCCCTGTGGAGGGGGGTCTGTGTGGTGTGTGTGTATCTGTGTTGTGTGTGTCTCTTTGTGGTGTGTGTGTGTCCCTGTGGGGTGAGTGCATGTGTCCCTATAGGGTGGCTATGTGTGTGTGTCCCTGTGGGGGGGGTCTGTGTGGTGTGTGTGTCTGTGTTATGTGTGTCTCTTTGTGGTGTGTGTGTGTCCCTGTGGGGTGAGTGCATGTGTCCCTATAGGGTGGCTATGTGTGTGTGTCCCTGTGGGGGGGTCTGTGTGGTGTGTGTGTCTGTGTTATGTGTGTCTCTTTGTGGTGTGTGTGTGTCCCTGTGGGGTGAGTGCATGTGTCGCTATAGAGTGCGTGTGTCCCCCCTTGGGGGAGGTGTGTGTCTCTGTGTTGTGTGTGTCTCTTTGTGGTGTGTGTGTGTTTGTTCGGGTGCGTGGTGACTATCCAATGTTGGTGCTGCACTTTAGCGACTATACACTTGCTGTTACTCTTTGTGTGCATGTGGTGTGTATACATGTCCCCGTGTGTGGTGAATATCTCATGTTGGGGCCCCATCTTAGTGACTATATGCTGGTATGTGCCGTTAGTCTTTGGTGCTATCATTAAGCCCCTCTCATTCACAACTGTCAACTGGTAACTGTCACTTTTTCCCCATTATATAGATAGGGGCAAAATTGTTTGGTGAATTGGAATGCGCGGGGTTAAAATTTCACCTCACAATATAGCCTATGACGCTCCTGGGGTCCAGACGTGTGACTGTGCAAAATTTTGTCTCTATAGCTGACAGCTGTCAATTTTCCTCCAACACTTTTCCATTCACTTTTCCCCATTATGTAGATAGGGGCAAAATTGTTTGGTGAACTGGAACGCGCAGGGTTAAAATTTCGCCTCACAACATAGCCTATGACGCTCCCGGGGTCCAGACGTGTGACTGTGCAAATTTTTGTAGCTTTAGTTGCGACGGTGTAGATGCCAATCCTGGATATACACACATACACACACACATACACACATACACACATTCAGCTTTATATATTAGATTGCATAGTTACTTTGTACAATTATTTTTCAGTTACTTGCCCTTTAGGCCTCTTATGTCTTTAGTTCCTGAGGCAAGAAAAGTTATGTGATATTACTATTGTCCATGCCATATTAGCCCTCATTGAACAGTTTATTTTGTAGCTTGGTCACTAAGGAGGCTTACTATCTTCATCTCCTAAATTCACCTACTGGTCAATTTACTATCTTCATCTCCTAAATTCACCTATTGGTCAATTGCATAGACAAAACTCAACCTTATTTTTATCGATTATGCAAATATGTGATGCACATCCATCAGGGATGTGTCTCAAAAACCTCAAGGTCCCCATACACTATAAACAGTTGTCTGACCATCCAATATATATGGGGGTCTTCTTGTCTATCCTCAACAGATTATGTCGGAGTAGATAATGGTAGAGCAGTTAGAATAAACACTCAAACTCTGGGAGATAATCCACCATTAGATGTTTGGCATTGGCTTGTTCCACTCTCCCAATTGAGAACACATACTCACTAAAGCTGAATGTTCATGTGTATTGATGAATTGGGAATGATATTTGTCGGTTGATATCAATCCTGTGTGCATGGCCAGCTTCAGCCTTCCATATAGCTTAGCAGTGCTTATCAGATAAAAATGTGGTTCTGTAAGTGGTATGCCAGCCCACTAGTAGAGTCTAATTACTGTAAAATGAATAGTGCTTCAATTTTCTAATATCTCCATCAACTCTTCACAGTTTTAAAGGGAACCTGTCATCTGATTCATGCTGCCCACATGATGTGCAGTATTAATAAGATATTGGCAGCACCACTGCAGCCAGGTATATATTCCTCTGAGACTTTTGTGTATTTCACATAAACATACATCTGGGCGTTATTATTATTATTATGATAGCGCCATTTATTCCATGGCACTTTACATGTGAACAGGGGCATACATAGACAAGTACAATAAACATAAGCAATACAAAGCATACACAAGTACAGAAGGAGAGAGGACCCTGCCCGCAAGAGCTCACATCTACAAGGGATGGGTGAGGATACACTAGGAGAGGGTAGAGCTGGTCATGCGATTCAGTAGACTGAGGATCATTGCAGGTTGTAGTCTTGTCAGAAGATTTGGGTATTCAAATTCCTTTTGAAGGTTTCCACGGTGGGCGAGAGTCTGATGTATTAGAGCTGAGGGTATGGGAGAAGCACAGGAGAAATTTTGTATGTGGTTGTGGGAAGAAGAGATAAGAGGGGAGAAGGAGATCTTGGTAGATTGCGTGTAGGCAAGTACGGGAGACCATGTCACAGATGTATGGAGGAGACAGGTTGTGGATGGCTTTGCATGTCATAGTTAGGGTTCTAAACTGGAGCCTCTGGACAATAGGAAGCCAGTGAAGGGCTTGGCAGAGAAGAGAGGCTGGGGAATAGCAGGGAGACGGGTGGATTAGTCGGGCAACACTAGTTTAGGATAGATAGGAGTGGTGTAAGAGTGCTAGACGGGAGGCCAGGGAGTAGGATGTTGTAATAATCGAGGCGAGAGATGATTAGGGCGTGCACGAGTGTTTTTTGCAGTTTCTTGGTCAAGGAATGTGCAGATCCGGGAAATATTTTTGAGTTAGAGTCGGCAGGAGGTGGCAAGGGCTTGGATCTGTGGCTTGAAAGAGAGGGCAGAGTCGATGATCACCCCAAGGCACTGAGAATGCAGGATTGGGGAAAGAGACCAGCCATTGACTTTGATGGATAAGTCTGGTGGAGGGGTAGCGTGAGATGGGGGAAAGAAGATAAATTCTGTTTTGTCCATGTTCAGTTTTAGAAAGCGAGCAGAAAAGAAAGATGAAATAGCATACAGACATTGTGGGATTTTGGTCAGTAAGGAGGTGAGGTCAGGTCAGAGAGGTAGACCTGCATGTCATCAGCATAGAGATGATACTTTAAACCGTGGCAATCTATGAGCTGACCAAGGCCAAAGGTGTAGATGGAGAAGAGTAGTAGTCCTAGAACTGAGCCTTGGGGAACACAGATAGGGGGCGAGGTGAGGAGGTGGTGCGAGAGAGAGGGAGATACTGAAAGTCCGATGTGTTAAATACGATGAGATCCAAGACAGGGCCAAGTCTGTGATGCCAAGAAATGAGAGAATCTGTAACAAGAGGGAATGGTCCACAATGTCAAAGGCAGAAGACAGGTCTAGGAGGAGGAGGACAGAGTAGTGTTGTTTGCTCTTGGCAGTTAGTAGGTTCATTGGTGACTTTAGTAAGGGCAGTTTAAGTTGAGTGATGCAGTCAGAAGCCAGATTGTAACCTGTCAAAGAGGAAGCAGGAGGAGAGGTGGGAGGTCAGTTCATGCTGTTCCAGCAGGTTTGTGGCATAAGAGAGAAGTAATATCGGGCGATAGCTAGACAGAGAGGATAGGTCGAGGGAGGGCTTTTTGAGGATGGGTGTGATTGATACATGTTTGAAACGTGAGGGGAGACACTATTTGTAAGTAAAAGTTTGAAGAGATGTGTTAGGGTTGGAATGAAGACTGAGGTGAGGTTGGGGATGAGGTGGGACAGAAGCGAGTCAAGCATACAAGTGGTAAGATGTGAGAGCTGATCTTCTGTAATGGTGGAGAAGCTGGTTTTGGAAGAACAGGTCTGAGCAGTTATGTTGAGAGGCATAGGGGGCTGTGGGCCAAAGTTTTCTCTGATGTTATCAATCTTTTGCTTAAAGAAAGAGGCAAAGTCTTCAGCAGAAATGAGAGGAAAGGGAGGAGGTGCTGGGGGACAGAGTAGAGAATTAAAAGGGTTGAAAAGCTGTTTAGGATTGTGAGACCGGGAGGATATGAGAAGTTTGTTTTGTGGCAGCGAGTGGAGGATTTGAAGTTGGCAAGGGACTGCTTGAATGGGACAAAGTGCTCAGCAGAATGGGATTTCTTCAATCTCCGCTCAGCTACCCTGAAAGCCCGTCTTAGTTCTTTGGTGAGGCTGGTCAGCCAGGGTGGTCTGTTGATTGTACCAGTTTTGCTGTGCGTGAGGGAGGCAGTCGAATAGACCACTGCTGTTATTGTGATGTTATATAAAGTGGCAGCAGCATCTGTGTCATGTAAGGAAACTATGTCTGTAAGAGGGAGAAGGGACTCAGAGAGTGAGTGTAAATTAAAGTGTTTGAGTTTTCTGCGTTGATGACTGAGTTTGTGGAGTGGCTGTTGCTCACTAGGAGAGGCGCGGGAAGAGAAAGTCAGTAGGTTGTAGTCAGGCAGGGGGAGTTAGAGCGATTAGTAAGGGAGCAGAGGTGGGTGAAGAGAAGGTCCAGTGTGTGGCCATCTTTGTGAGTTGCAGCGGAGAACCACTGAGTGAGGCCAAAGGAGGTAGTGTCAGGGGTGTGTTAGGAGGCACAGATGAGACTGTAGAGGTCATTCGCAGAAGGTCCCAGCATTAGGCCAAACAGTCCACATCCTAAAGAAAAATGTCTCTGTCACTTTAAGAGGCGTTTCCCTTTTAGTTAAAGTTGGAGGTAACTAGGACCCAGCTGATTCCTTACCCTGGAGCTGCCTATATATTTCCCATGACTCCCAGAATGCACTGCTGGTGATAGCCTCAAGTGTTCATGATTGTTTCTTGGATCAAAGCAGCGTTTCTTAGAGCCTGCTGGTTTGCTGCTTGGATCTGCTAAAGCTAAGCGTATCTCTTCCCACTTTGTATGTTTCCCTTGTGTGTTTTCTAGTTGCAAGGCAGGTTGACTAGTGTTCACCCGCTCTGAGCCCTGTGGAGTGGTAATCCAGGGACAGTAAGGGAATAGGTATCCTGGCAGCGACAGTTGCGGAAACTGTATAGGAACGTTAGGGGAGCCAGATGTCAGTGCTAGTTGTTACCATCCCCGCTTTGTGCCATTAGCATCAGGGACTCCTCTCCCCTCCCCTGTTGTTGTCCAGCGCTGGGTGTCTCCCTACACCCAGCGTGACAGTGATTAATGTTTAGAGGTAGCTGAGGTGGAAGTGTCAATGGGGATGTTGAGGTCGCCCACGATGATAGTGGGGATGTCAGCAGAAAGGAAATAAAGTAGCCTGGTGGTGAAGTGATCGAGAAATGTGGATTATAGCCAAAGCTGAGACTAGTCAGACTTTGCTCGCTGGGCAGCCTTTTACTGTAGCGTACCAGGTGTTTGACAGGTCTCTCCTATGGAAAGTGTCCTATCAATCCACTGCAAAGACGTTGGGCTGGATCTTCAAATTATATTTCCTGCTCTTTTATTGGGGTTTAGCATACAAGCCATGCGTAACATAACAACAAAAAAGGCTGTCCTCCTTCCTTTATTTGATGAGGTACTATTACTTCACATATTAAAGGATTGACCAGTGAAAACAAGTTAGGACCTGTCCATTGATAGGTGGTAATTTTCAGACTGGTGGGTGTCTGACCGTTGAAACCTTCACACATGTGGAACTTTTATGACCCATAAAAAATAGATTAGCATGTTGCACTGGTCGCATGCTTGACTTTCTAGAGTCGGCATTCTATGCTTCTATATTCTCAGTTAGCCAAAAATGAGGAAATAAAAGTGCAATAGGGTCTTATCCTTTTCTAAATGTAATTCAAAAAGTGGCAATTATCACTGCTCACCTGATTTGGTTGTGAGACCCACAACCAGTGTATGTGTATAGTACAGAGGCTGCAGGATCCACACTCCCCGGTAACACAGTGGCGGTCAGTACCAGATCCAAATAAACGGTATTTTTGTGATCTGCGCAAGCTGTACGTTGAAAAGGACCACAAGGGATCAAAGGGAAATGGTGCTTTAATAATTTTAATAATTTAAGCATCATTTCCCTTTGATCCCTTGTGGTCCTTTTCAATGTACAGTTTGCATGGATCGCAAAAACACTGTCCATTTGGATCTGGTACTGACCACCACTGTTACCGGGAAGTGGGGATCCTGCAGCACCTGTACCATACACATTATTTATTAATTTTAAAAAAGCACCACTTCCCTTTGATCCCTTGTGGTCCTTTTCAACATACAATTTGCTCGGATTGCAAAAACACTGTCCATTTGGATTATCTACATTCTCAATGTCACAATGTGGATACTGCAAAAAGCTTTGCACAGAGGTCAGAAGCCCAATAAAGCATGAATGGAGCAGTTGTTGAGCATTTGCACTGTTGTTACAATTAAATGCGGATGAAAGTACCCCTTTTTCCCAATCAGTGCAGGTCCAATCGTTTGGATCCCTACCAATAAACAAGTTATCACCTATCCTAAGGATGGGTGATAAAGGGGTTGCCTGGTGAAAACAAATTAAGTCTATTAATAAAAAAAGAGCTTAGCATTTTAATGAGCTGATTAAAAAATATCTTTGAAATCTTAGTATGAGATGGTATTCTATGTAAGGGACCATAAATAACTTGTAATAAAAGTATGTGTAATGTGTTTGTGAGACACATGGTTTAATTTACGATACATAGTATCAAATGTGTTAAAGATTTTAGCCACATGACATTTCCTTTTTCCAATATAAAATCTGGGTTTATCTTAAATATTGACAACATTTAGGGTACCTTTACACGTCGCAACATTGCATGCAATTTCACTTGCAACTTACTGGTTGCAGTGAAATCATGGACACATTATTCTATTTTGTTGCCGTGTACAAATGTAACAATGTGTCCATGATTTCACTGCAACCAGTAAGTTGCAAGTGAAATTGCATGCAATATTGCCACGTGTAAAGGTAACCTTACAGAAATGGTGAGATCAACCAGATTGTTATGTGTTCCTAGGCATAATGTCTTGTTCTCTGCTTAGGAAAATAACACTGACTTGAAAAGAGACGATATCCACTAAAGATTGCTCATTCCCAATATGTTCATGTTTCTAGCCATTTTCTACAACTACGCTGTAAATTATTTATTATACCATGACATTCAATTCAGAACAATTTTCTTGAAAGCAAATAAAAAAACATTTCCTCAATGATCAGACTGCACAGCCTTGGAATTTAGGGGAAAGAGGCCAATATTAGGAGATAAAAGGAACTGCGGAACAAGTAGAGCTCCAATGCTGCTCTGTCAGAGAAAGTGTGAACAGAGTCTTTTACACTAAATAAAGTGTATCGGCTCACCATCTAATGTGTGTGGGCATTTCTCAAATATGGGCATCTCAAAAACTTTCAGTGACAGATGATAATACGAAAATAAGGATCAGACACATTTGAATCCAGATACCCACTTCTGTAGTTTTCCCATTACATAAGACACAGGTTTTCATTGCTGGACAGGCTTCTACAGCTATTAGCCATTTCTTCACTTCTACCATGTATTTTGTTACCCTATTAAAATCTCTACCGTCTTTTGTCTACAGTAGAGATAAAATACTTCACATATCAAAGTACACTACAGCTAGACAGTGGAGCCGAGAGTAAAAGAGAAGAGGAAGCGGATACGAGAAGCTATGGGTTTATTTTTCTTACTATTCATATTTAAGAGTAAGCGATGATTAAGATGTCACTTCTGCAATACAGAAACTGCACAGCAGTAGCTAATATTAGGGCTATGGAAAAAAAAACGTTTATTGCTGTGGAGCCAAACTGTAAGTCCTTCCTAATTATACCTGATAAGTTCTCCAACTATGCCAATATAGGTACAGAGAAAAGAAATGACTTCTAGATCATTCACAAGCTTAATTTAATATACAAGATTAATACCGTTATTGTCTTTAAATGATGACAAATTAATAACCTGTTAGGTGGGAGCCTTACAATGGATTTACAGTATAATGCAAGAGTTTCTGGGTGAAAATAAACCAATGAAGTAAATAAGGGAGACACTAATGAACACAACCATTAATATGCTTTAGTTCAAATATGTTATCTTCAGATGTGTTATCTTCAGATTCATTCCATTTTCTGTACTTGACTATGGGGGCAGCCTTCTTGTCTGAGGTGACTGATCAGCTGATTTAAACAACTGATATGCAAGAACAGCTTGTCGAGATAAAATAACATCATTTACTTCTATAGAAGCATGTTGTGGACTTGCCATGTTACTTGTGCAGAGGTTACTGCGCAGGGAGGCTGAATGAGCTGTGTCCTTCACTATTGTGAACGGAGTTAGCTATACATTGGTTTAAAAGGAACGTGACATGATGAAAATGGCACCTAAATTAAAGGTCGGATGTTACGAAGCAGCAGCAGCTGATCAGATTGTTATATATTTTGTAGGGGAATGGTTTAGTAAAATTTGTGTCCAGTGGGCAGCCCTACTCAGTGATTGACAGTCTTCCTTGTATGACTGTACAGCATAGGTATGCTGTCACTCACCAAATAGGAATGTCCACTGGACACGTATGCCTATAAACTACGGATTTCAATTAATGAAATACAAATTAAATAGAATCTTTTCCAAAAGCCTTTATATAAAATTCTGCTCAGCTTCTTTTCTATACCGGATCTAAATGCACGTTCAATGTGACTGTCTTTTCTAACCTTTCATTGCAATTTTGCCTGTGATGGAAAGTGACCTCTACAGTTCATGAAGTGTCAGTTTACTGAGAGGCTCAGTGGCCAAAGAGCAAAGCTTCAGAATATTAGTTGTCAGACATGACATAAAATGAATTTCCTATAATTGATATCCTATCATCATTTAGAACTACATGAACAACTCAACTGGCATGGTTGAGCAAATTAATTGACATAATTAATAAGTTACTATTAATCATCCTAACAGATATGCAATTTGTTCATTTGTACTACAATTATGTATTCACTATGTAAACCCCAGACTACTCATCACTACTGACCTCTCACCCACCACTACAGCTCTCCTTCCCGCTGCATCTGACCCACGCTACTCTCATCCCCCGCTCACCATCCACAATGTATCCCCTCCTTTGCACTCTCACTCCCATCCTTCTCCATTTCCTGCTACCCCCGCTCATCCCTCCACCCAGCAACAAAGTACTTATCTCACCCTCCATTCTACCTAGCCACCTTACCCACTCCTCTGAACTATTCCTTCACTTTCAATCCTCCATCTCCAATCAGGCACGGCCACCACGTAAACTCTCATGCTCCGACCTGCTAACCCTCTCCCTGCTCCTCCTACTCGCTGGCGACATTTCCCCTAATCCCGGCCCCCCCGCCACATCCCCACAGTCACCTACACCCTACCCCCACGTCCCATCACCAACTCTCATAACCCCACCATCACCCACCCTTGCAACCTGACCAACCTTAGACCCATCCCCCCAGCCCCTGCTCCGCTAATCTCCCTGCCAGGCGCACTCTGGAACGCCCGCTCAGTCTGTAATAAGCTCACAGACATCCATGAACTCTTTATTTCTAATAAACGTTCATTCCTTGGCATCACAGAGACCTGGCTCACCCCCTCCGACACGGCCTCCCCTGCTGCACTATCCTACGGCGGATTCAACCTCTCCCACACACCCCGCCCCTCTGACAAACATGGCGGAAGTGTCGGCATACTCCTATCCGACACCTGCTCCTTCGCCCCTATTCCATTACCCCCCTCTGTTACTCTCCCATCTTTCGAAGCCCACTCTGTCCGCATCTTCTCCCCCTGTAACCTCCAGCTAGCCGTCATCTACCGCCCCCCTGGATCCATCCCCATCTTTCTCGACCACTTCACCACCTGGCTACTTCATTTCCTCTCTACTGACATCCCCACCATCATTATGGGCGATTTCAATATCCTCATTGACACTGCCCACCCAACCGCCTCTCAACTTCTTTCCCTGACCTCCTCCTTCGGGCTCTCCCAATGGTCCTCCTCTGCCACCCACAAAGATGGCCACACGCTGGATCTCATCTTTACCCGTCTTTGCTCCCTTACTAATCTCACAAACTCAACCCTCACCCTGTCTGACCACAATCTGCTGACCTTCTCCTCCCTCACCTCCCCTACTACATCACCTCCTCTCCGCAAACTTGATCATCCCCGCAGAAACCTAAAACACATTGATCTACACTCACTCTCAGAATCCCTTCTCCCTCTCGCCAACATAACATCTATACGTGACACAGACACTGCCACCACCCTCTACAACACCACATTAACAAAGGCGCTCGACCTAGCAGCCCCCCTCACACACCACGCTGCACGCACTAATAGGCAACCCTGGCACACCACCCTCACTAAAGACCTGAGACGGGCATCCAGGGTCGCCGAGAGGCGATGGAAAAAAATCACGTTCCACTGAGCATTTTGCGCTGTTAAAACAGTCCCTCATCGCCTTCAAGACTGCACTTGCCACCGCCAAACAAACCTTCTTCTTATCCCTAATAACCTCCCTGTCCCGCAATCCCAAGCAACTTTTCAAAACCTTCAATTCCTTACTCCGCCCGCCTGCTCCCCCTCCCTCTCCCCTTATCTCTGCAGAAGACTTTGCCTCCTTCTTCAAAGAAAAGATTGACAGAATCAGAGACAGCTTTGATCCACTGTCCCCACAGCCTCCCCTTTCACCTATACTGCCCTCTACTTCCATCAACTGCTTCCCCCCTATAACTGAAGACCAGCTCTCCTCCCTCCTGTCAAAATCACACCTCACCACCAGCGCCCAAGACCCGCTCCCATCCCACCTCATTCCCAACCTCACCTCCGTTATCATCCCAGCCCTAACTCATCTTTTCAACCTATCACTCACCACCGGCACCTTCCCCTCAGCCTTCAAACACGCCTTGATCACACCCATCCTCAAAAAACCCTCCCTCGATCCCACAACTGTCTCCAACTACCGCCCTATATCTCTCCTCCCTTTTGCCTCTAAACTACTTGAACAGCATGTCCTCTCTGAGCTGTCCTCTCACCTCTCCTCCTGCTCCCTCTTTGACCGCCTGCAATCTGGCTTCCGACCCCTCCACTCCACTGAAACAGCCCTGACCAAAGTCACAAATGACCTACTGACTGCCAAAAGCAAGCGCCACTACTCTGTTCTCCTCCTCCTCGACCTGTCAGCCGCCTTCAACACTGTTGACCACTCCCTTCTACTACAGATCCTGGAATCTCTTGGCATCACGGACCTTGCCCGCTCTTGGATCTCCTCATACTTAACGGACCGCACCTTCAGCGTCACCCACTCCCACACATCCTCCTCGCCCTACCCCCAATCTGTCGGGGTCCCCCAGGGCTCGGTTCTTGGACCATTACTGTTCTCAATCTACACTCTCGGCCTAGGGCAACTCATTGAGTCCCATGGCCTCCAATATCACCTCTACGCCGACGACACCCAAATCTACCTGTCTGGTCCTGACATCGCCTCCCTTCTATCCAAAATTCCACACTGCTTGTCCGCCATCTCATCCTTCTTCTCTGCTCGCTTCCTTAAGCTGAACATGGACAAAACAGAGTTCATAGTCTTCCCCCCAAGACGCTCCCCCTCACTACCTGACCTATCCATCGTCGTCAACGACTGCTCTCTCTCTCTCCAGTCCCCCATGCCAAGTGCCTCGGGGTTATCCTTGACTCTTCCCTCTCCTTCAAGCCCCACATCCAGGCCCTCGCCACTTCCTGCCGTCTCCAGCTCAAAAACATCTATAGGATTCGCACTTTCCTTGACCACGACACTGCTAAAACCCTTATTCACGCTCTCATCATCTCCCGCCTCGATTACTGCAACATCCTGCTCACCGGCCTCCCCAATACCTCCCTTGCACCTCTCCAATCTATCTTGAACTCCGCTGCCCGCCTAATCCATCTGTCTCCCCGCTACTCCCCTGCCTCCCCCCTCTGCCAAGCCCTTCACTGGCTCCCTACTTCACAGAGATCCCGGTTTAAAACATTAACCATGACATACAAAGCCATTCACAACCTGTCCCCTCCATACATCTCTGACATGGTCTCCCGATACCTACCCTCACGCAACCTGCGATCCTCCCAAGAGCTTCTCCTCTACTTCCCCCTCATCTCCTCTTCGCACAACCGCATACAGGATTTCTCCCGTGCTTCACCCAGACTCTGGAACTCACTGCCCCAACACATCAGACATTCTCCTACCCTGGGAACCTTCAAAAGAAGCCTGAAGACCCACCTCTTCCGCCAAGCCTACCACCTGCAATAAGACCCGGTCCACCACACCGCCTCATGACTGGAATTTCCCCCTCCCACTGTATCCCCACCCACCCCTCGTAGACTGTGAGCCTTTGTGGACAGGATTTCTCCCCTCTTGTATCTGTATGACCGAATTGTCAACATTTATTGTTACTTGTATTGTTACTATGTTACTTGTCCTAGTCTGCCCTTTTTAGCATGTAAAGCGCCTTGGAATATAATTGCGCTATATAAATAAATAATAATAATCCTATAGACTTCACAAAACAATCCTTCAATAGTAGTTGTTCAGGCTTATAAACTTATGTAAAAGTAGTGGATTATCAGGAAAGATGAATGGTTTGATGTGTGACATTGTTCGCCAAACAATCTGACCAAAATTGTGTTGTGTTGTTGTGTTGTGTCTATCTACTGGCTAACACGGTACAAACATTTTTTACCTTATGAAAATTGTGTTGAAAATTTCTGGCACGAAGTTAAAGGGAACCTGACCCCGAAAAATGAGCCCCCAGCCTCTTTATACCTGTCCCTGCACCATGCTAATACATTTGTAGCCATCCCTTTGTGTCTCTAAAGCGATATTGCAAAGTTTATAAAAGTGGTTTTTATACCTTCTGATCTGCGGCTTCTCAGCAATATGAGAAGCCGCAAAAGGCGTTCCTTGCTGCTTCTTGCTGATCTGTGATAAGCTGCCGTGAACACACCTCGCGCCTGCGCACTCGGCATTGAGGTTGGCAGTACACCCTAATGGGTGTACTGACGTGGGTAAAGCCGGATATGACGCGATTTTCATCATAGTGGCTTTACCGCCCCTTTGATGAAGCGCACAGGCTCTCTGCTGTTTAGCACGCCCATCGGGGCGTGAATAATTACCAAGCAGGCGGCGGGGACAAGCAGCAAGGAACGCCTTTTGTGGCTTCTCAAATGCAGAGAAGCCGCAGATGAGAAGGTATAAAAACCACTTTTATAAACTTTGCAATATCGCTTTAGAGACACAAAGGGATGGCTACAAATGTATTAGCATGGTGCAGGGACAGGTATAAAGAGGCTGGGGGCTCATTTTTCGGTGTCAGGTTTCCTTTTAGACAAGTAATGTGAACTTAGACTAGTTAGTATTAAAATTAAATTTATCAAGTCGCATGAGCCCCTTTTAATACTGTTTAGTTTACACGGTCTAAGAATTAGATAGTATAAATGCATATGTCTTTGACTACTAACTTTTTTTGTAGTGACTTTATATCTTTTAATATAGTAACTTTTCTTTGTTGCTTTTCTGTACTGAACTGATATATATTGAGGAATAACGTTTTTCCAATAGCTGAAAATCTACTGAAGACACTAAAATTTTAACTTCCAGGAACAGATCTGGGTCAGCTGGTCACCTAAATCTGTGTTCCCATGCAAAATTATAAAAATTAAGAGCTTTGCACTCACTCCACAGTCATCATTTCAGTTTATCTACTGTGCACGCTCCCAATTAGTCTCAGCTTTCCCATTAATAGCTAGTTTCTCAACTTACCACATGACGTATTGATTGCATCTCTGAGTTCTGCATATTTCCACTTGCTTAAGTCATACTTCTTGACGCTGGCAGCAGATTTTGTAGCTTGAACTTGAACCCCCCTAAAACAGCACCACACACGCATTACTTTATACAACAAATGGCATTAAATACCAACTACAAGCTAAGCAATGAAAAGCTTTTAGAAATGACATGAGAATAAAAGTCTGCAGGATAGCAGATGCACAACGCTAACAAATATTTGGTTGTGTGCTCCAAAAGGTATATTTTAGCTTTCACTTTTGACAAAATAATAAAACGTGTGATGCACTAGTTGATTTCTAAGTAGGAATTCCGAATAGTAAAGACCTTCAATGATCTACAGCACCAAGAAAAGCAGTCACAGCAGAAGTACTCGGCTGATACATCTAAATTACCAGAATTGCCAGCAGTTAGTCAATTGTTCACTTTTATGGCACACCACTTGGGCACGAACGCCTACTTGGACAGAAGTGTCACAATATATATAAAAAACTATGCAATTAGTAAAAAAGACTGTGTAGCAGAGTGGAAGTCATTTTCAAAGGTTAAGCAGACATATCCAGTTAAAGAACGATGTGGCACATCCCAGAGCCATGTTCCAGGACAATGCATCTTTGCATTGTTGATCTTTGACCTAAACTTTCTGAAATAGTAGCTTATATGGTACATGAGGACTTGTTTGTAATATGTGCAACTGGATTGCTAGGCTATGGAATAAATCTACTTGTAGTTTATAGCGACAACCTTTATGATCTTTGACTCAACATTTCCAAGGCTCCCCTGCCTAATGCTTTTTTCACACTGAAGGTTACCATCTATAAATGCTGTGTACAAAAGGCAACTGGGAAATTCACGATCCTTTCTTTTCTGGTTACTACATATTAACATACAACATTCTTCAGTTCAGAAGTAGCTATATGCACTTCATACCATGCAAGTAATGGAAATGATGCATCACCCTGGATTCCATTATGCCTCAGTGCTGAAGATCAAAGCAAACATCCACAATGGTGATTCACTTTGTAAATATGTTGTGGATATTTTTAGTTGTTTTTAAAACATTTTTCTCTAAGAGATAAAGTTTCTCCTTGAGGAAAGAAAGCGAAGGGAAAATTTTAGCCAGGCAATGTTCCCAGGGTTAAAGATATGCAAAGATGCTCTTCTCAGAGTAAGAGAATAGGGTCTTTAGTGCCATATATCGGGGTAGCAGTCATAGAACTCAATATTTAGCATCCGATGAGCCGTGCCATGCGTCTTAAGGCCTCCATTCGCATTAGTCTATTATTGGCCAAACCTGTGAGCAATGCGAGTTTCTTGGCAGTGTGAATTAAATTAACATTATAATGCACATATGCTGGATTGCAGTATAATGGAGGTGGGGGGATAATTACATAACAGAACACACAGGGGAGGGACACTAAAAGACGTACCCAACATAGTAGTGTCCCTGCTACTTATGATAATCAACTGCTGCTGTGATTTCAGGACCTTTGATAAAAGGTTCACTGCAATGAAAGATCAAATCTAGAAACTGAAGGTATGATTTTATTCATCATCCTAATGCCAGTATGGCACTGTCTTTATTTGATATGTGTAAAACCTGCTGGTTGATTCCCTTTAAGTTAGTTACCAGAGCCATTGGTTAAGTTTTAACAATATATTATCCAACCAGCAATTGTTATGACAGACAAATTTTGGGTTAAGCAGCAGCTGATTTGCCATACTATGGCCTTGAAACAGAATTGTGCCTTGTAGCAGCATATCCTCAAAAAGGTGAGCATACAAATGTATGCCTTTGATAGTTGTGTCATTATTGCCCATTTCATACACTACACACCCTGCATTTTTCTTTCATTATGTATCAGAGAATTCATTATTAAGTCTCTAAAGAGCTTTGGCAAATGACTTGGGTTATAAAGCCTAGTATCTTCTCCAATATGAAGAGACAACCTCTTGATTCTGTTTCTCATTATCTTGAGTCATGTGGCAAAGTTTGTCAAAAGGACATTCAGTCAGGTGCCAACACGCGTAGTAATTTCTTTCCTGAATAAACCTGGTATTACTATTCTGCAAATCTTTTTAAATCAGAGATAGGGTACCCTAAAATGACTTCTAGAACTGAAGCTGCCAAGAAGTGGAACTGGAGACCCTGTTCCTCTGTGAGAGTCCATTAGTATCATTCAGTGTAAAATATTCTGTGTGTCACTAGGAATGACAAGAGATAGATTCCACCTAATTATTAACTTAATGACTAATTATAATTCTGAAATTAACAGATATTTTAAGGTCTGGGGAACTAGCTTTCTACCTTACAGAGAGGAATCTGCCTGATCAGTTTATCGCTCTCCTTATGCGGCAGGCAGATTCCTCTCCATAAGGTAGAAAGCAAATTCCCCAGACCTCGTCTCAGCCTCTCATACAGCCAGATCAGAACTCCCACACACTGCACTGACGAGGGGCAGTCACCCCGAAATGCAGCGTCTGCAGTTTGGGGTTCTGATCTGGCACAAATACTAAGTCATATTAAAAGTCTTGTTAAAGAGTCGATTATCACTTCAAGGATTGCTACCCTTATTGGGTAGCATTAGAGTTTCTCACTTCCTCACTGTAGTGACAATTTGCAGATATTCTAATTAATTTTTATATTTCAAGCATGCCAAAATTTCCATTAAAGTTTATTTTCTTAACTGAAATTTTATAAATTTCTGATAGCAACAATTTAGCAAAAAATGACTGACAAAGACAAACATTTACAAAAATATTTCAAGGACTTTTTAATGCTGGTTTCACACAGCCGTTTTTGAATCTGTGTTATTCCAGCTTAAACTGGACGCATCGCATCCGTTTTTGACCCAAACTGACTTTCAATGGGGCTGCCGGACTTGGGGTACATCCGGTTCTTCCCGTTTCCCCTTGATCCAGGTGTCCACAGATTTTTCATGGAGACCAAAATCGCAAGATGTTGTGATTTTGCTGTGTCAAAAACCAAAAACACCCGAATCTGGGTTGAATTAAAATGGGGCTCTATTTAACCCGGATCCGACGGACTCGGATCTGGGTTTTTGAACTGCTCATGCTCAGAACGCAGTTCTAAATGACACCACCCATCAAGGGAGCTTCCTGAGGAAAAAGGTACGTAACTGGATGCTACAGCAATCGGTATTATCACTGATCCATGAGAAGGATCAGTGAGAACACCGGTACAGGTGCATCCAGTTGCACAGTGCGGAAAATCCAGGGGGATGCAGATTTTCCCTGCATTTCCCCAGATTCAAAAAGACAGCTGTGTGAAACCAGCCTAACCTGTAACAAATAAGTAAGCAATAGACACAAGACAAATGAACAATGTACTAGAACATCTACCCCTGGAAAAAAAAGGGGAACAAAATCTTTGATTATTTGTAATTTGTTTTTTTAAATAAAGTCAATATTGGCATAAAACATTTTTAATGATGTTTTTAGATCTAATCATTCACATAGGATTAAAAGCATGCTACAAAACAACAAACAAACGAGACAATTTACATATCATTTCAATAATTAAATGTAATTATTTCAGGTATAAATCAGAAAGTTGGAAAACATTAAGGAATAAATTAAATTTTAGAGTATAAATTAAATATTTATCAAACATGTCCCCGTTTACGGTCTCACCAACCTAGACAGAATGTCAGACATTTCTTTGGCCATTTCATCCCTGAAGAAACGGTTAATAAAAGTCAATGAAGAAACAACATAAAAGTAATAAAAACAATTTTTTAAATATATCTGATATTTCAGCAGATTATAAATTACCCTTATTGGTTCTATGAAGTTAGTAATTATTCACACAAGGTTCCTAATAACTTAGAATAAGATTTAGGCTCAGTCAAAACCGAGATCATAGGGATCTTTGAGTCAAGGTTTGGGAATATTTTTCTGAGCGCACTCATTTTTTATTCATGTATAGACGAGATCCTGCTGATACTTGTCAGTGAGCAATTGCTGAATCTTTATTTTGGACACAACCAGTGATCTTCAATGAATATCCTTACTCATTTTGCTTCTGCTTGTACCGACCACATGATATTGAAAATCAGGGAAGGGAATAGAAACTAATTGGATTCTTCCAGTTCTCTAGAATCCTTTTTTTGTGTGATCTTTTGGTCTTTTAAAAGGGTTATAGGAGATTTGAACAAAATATAAAAGTAGAAGCAGAAAGACAAGCTTTATGGGCAGTAATAAAATGTGTCCTAACAACAAGTAATATAAAGTATTTGTATCCTTTATCTAATATACTTAAAGGGGTCAGCAGGTGTTTGCTACCTCTTCTGGCAGCAACTTAAAGTAGGCAAAGAAAGCCTGAATCCAACAAGGTATTACATGAGCTTACTGGCTCAAGCTGTCCTGACACAATCAAAGAATTTATTTTCAGGAACACAGCAGAGCCAAGACAGCTGCTACCGCCCACAACAATCCTCAATAGAGATTGTGCATTCACTGTGAGATGTCAATAATAGCAATGCCATGAGCATGAATTTGTAGTCCTGAAATAGTAATTGCAGGGTAATAAACCCTTTAGTTTAGGTAAACAATAATACCAACACTAATAAAGGAAGCACAGTTTCTTTTTTTTTTTAACCCTTAGCTCATGCTGTCCTCAGTTTACATAGCACAAACCTGCTGACAGATTCCTTTTAATAGCATATCCAAGTTGGAAAATCTAACTGACCAAAAGGCAGAATGTTTCATAATAAAGAACTCTTGTTGGAATGGAGTCATAGTTAGTTTTTGACATGGAAGCTACAGCCCACCAAATATTTCAGTGGTAGCAGAGAAAGTGTGGTGCTATATGGCGGATAGTTGAATGTAATGCATGGACTTTTCAGGAGCACCACTGTGAGAGCTGGTCACAAACTGGGGATACTGTGCCATGCTACGCTGGTAAGGACTAGTTGGTACACTGGTATTGGTGAATATGAGCCAATGTTAGGATACGCATATTAACTCGATATTTACAGACTGGGATGGGAAGAATATGTACAAAGTATTCCTCCATTCTTTAGTGATGTTTTAAAGAGAGTTCAAGCATCATCATTATTCCTAAGAAATGCCTGACTGGTTCTCGTGATGAAAAAGCCATCAGGAGTTTCCAAGGCTGTACTTTTGTAAAAGGTTATTTAAAGGCAAGTAAAAAGGTCATCACTTTATCAGTGAAATCTCACTTGATTGTATTTTATTCAGAACTGAGACAAATATGAACATATCTAGTAAATCCAGTACTACAATGAAGATTATAGTGCTTTGAGCCTCATGTATAAAAACGCAATCGCTCAAAGCTACCAACACCTTCATTTCTTTAGTAATATAAAAGTTGAAGTATCATAGGTTAAATTTCTGTTAAATCATTTTTTTCTTCATGAAGGCCTATGGGACTGATTTCATTATAAACATTTTTGTAAAATGCTTGAAAAAGCATGTATTCGATAGAATATAAAATATCTTTTATTTAAGCAAATTTATTTTTTATATAGAGCACTGGTCCTCTGATCCCCACGATCCCTCACTGTGTTTAAAACTATGCAGAAGCCACATAATGGAAGTATATATTTATCACCAGTCTAGTTTCAGGAGCAGACAGCAAACAGGTGTGTGCATGGTTCCAATGTAATGGTTGTCTGTACTAATTATAGCTGAGTTCACAAGAAATACATTAAAATAAGTTTTACAGGCATAAAGAATAGAACAGAAAATATTCTGGGTTGCCCTGTACTGAGCCCCCAAAACATGTTACCTTTATTTTGCTGCTCTAGCTAGTCTTCAGTCCCTACAGCTATCCTTGTGGTCTCTTATTTTTAACACTCTGAACTTCCTAACAGCTCTCACTCTGTGTCTAAAGAGTACATTTTCCAAGAGGCAGTGTGCTCTGAATTCTCTGCTATAGTAGTATTTATACCTCAACTCTCTCCCTCACTCAGTCCCCAGCCACTCTATCCGCAAAGCACTATCCTGAGACTCCTACAGAGTCTGAAGGTGGAGAAATAGTTACCCACAATGTTTCTCTCTCAACATTCCTCCCACTTCACCTAATATGTGCAACCTTGAAACTCTACTGCAGTCAATAATGTTACAGACAATAATACTACAAGTGATGCTGACTGCACACAGGCTCACTGCACTGTAGGTCAGCAATGAGTCATATAATGTATTCATTTATTGTACTATAACCTGGCATTAGCCCTTCTGTCCAAAGTCACTAGATAAGGCCCCTTTCACATCACAATTTTTTCCTGTCCATGGGGATCCTGTTTTTTGCAAGACCCCAACGGAGAGGAACAGACAGGCCCGGATGTGTACCTCCGGATGCTATTTCTGTGTCTTGATCCATGATTTTGATGCATCCGGACAAAGAAAGAGCTGGGAGGAGCCCAGTGGTGTCGGGCTGTGATGTCACACGGGGGGAGAAAGAATCCTGTGTTCCTTCCCCGATGTAACATGTTGGGGCTGAAGTTTTGCTTTCCTCGTGTATCTACATACACTGGGAAAGCAAGATAAAAGAAAAAAGCTCTTATTAAAAATAAAAAAATAAATATACTTTTCTGCCGGCTGTCCAGGAACCGAGAAGACGTCCAGATGCTGCCAGGACCTTAAAGATCTGTGATTGGCTGGTAGCGATCATGTGATATGTGACGTGACATACCACCTGATTGCTACCGGCCAATCGCATTTTAGGTCAAGGTCCTGGCAGCATTCAAACGTCTTCTCAGGTCCTGGACAGCCGGCAGAGAGGTAGGTATTTATTTATTTTTTTAATTTTCAATACATTGCTTTATTTACTTTCACTTTAGCAGTGTATGTAGATACATTGCTAAAGTGAAATTACACTGAGCAGAGCAGTTTTAGTGTACTGAGCATGCTCAGTACACTAAAATCGGATCGGGAAACGATTCTGTTTTTTCCCGGATTCGAACTCCATAGACCCCCATGTTATTTGAATCGGACAGCATCGGATCCGATGCTGTCTGATTCTGTCCGCTGTGCCCAAAATTGGAGTAGTCTCTGATTTTGGAGACGTGAAAACAGCGGACACAATCGGATCCCTGCAGACATGATGGCTATTAAGCCCCAACCCGTGCCCATCTGTGCCTATAAGGATACATGGAGGCCAAATTGGATCTGTGGCTATCCGTTTTACAATGGATAGCCACGGATGTACAAAAATCGTGATGTGAAAGGGGCCTAATAAGATTACTATTCTTCTCTGTGGAGCCTACACCTACTGTGTAGCTTCAATTCCCCTCCCTTTCTGTGAAACATTTGGAGGATCAGAAGTCAAGTTCACCACCGTAAGATTACCATTCAAAGCACACTGTTCTAAAGCAGCCATCTGAACCCTATATCCTGCATGCAGGTCTGTGCTGAATCGATAGTCTACATTTCCTTCAAAGCACAGACAGAAAATCTCTATACTCTGTGCTTTGAACAGACTGCTGCAGGAAGGAACTACCATGTGACATGCCATTAACAGAGCAGAATTTAAACAATAAGTAAACTGCTTAGGAACAAAGCAACATTTTAAATGATCCATTTAAAGCAATTTACATACTGTCACCAGATTTCAAAATACAAAGCACTTACTTATATTTTTTTAAAAGATTGTTTAGACTTGATAAGTTTGGTGAACTTATTGTGAAAATACATCTTAGAATGGCTGTATAATTCGTTTTTTTTTTTCTTTAAATCAAAATAAGTATAAATGAGTCCAGCTGTAACCCAATGGCACTCCATCACACTGGATGGGGGCAACTGTTGTGACAAAGTCTCTTTCTGTTTAACCACAGAAATGCCACAGTTCCCTATTGACTGTTTAACTTAAAGGGATTATCTGGGACCTTGCTTTTTTGGCATGGGGCTTAAAATTTACATGCATGTACTTGCTAAATACCTGCCTGTTCCGCCTGACACTGATCTCTGCTGGATCATAGCTGTCAAATTTTGCTGCTTTGTCCTCACAGAGCAGCCCTCCCCCTCTTCCATTCTGCTCTATGGATAGGGTGCAACTGCTAATGTCATGCTGATTAACAGTTGGCTCCCACAGTTAGGCAGTGGTGAGCTGGCTGTCAATCAGCATGACATCGGAAGAAACTTTAACAGGGCAGAAGCTGCTGTGTCTACGTGACATCACCATAAGCCGCAGACTCACTGGTAGGAGTGGTTCTTTATGGCTTTAAGGGCCCTGTTACACGTAGCGACGCACCAGCGATCCCGACAACGATACGACCTGGTACGGATCGCTGGAGCGTCGCTACGTGGTCGCTGTGAGATGTCAAACAGTCAGATCTCACCAGCGATGCAGCAATGATACGGCAGTCGTTGGGACCCAGTCACTTTCGGGCGTAGTACTGAGATCATTGGTCGTTGTCCCTGTCAAATACAGCGATGCATGCTGCCCAGCGGTATGTGCAACGACCAAAAAATGATCCAGAACAATTTGTAAAGATCAGCAATCTCACAGGGGCTTGGTCGCTGCTACGTGGTCACACATAGCGAGGTCGCTGTTACTTCACAAAACCTGTGACGTTGCAGCGATATCCCTAGCGATATCGTTGCGTGTGAAGTACCCTTAAGACCAGCAGAGATGGGCGCTGGCAGAACAGATAGAAAGTTAGCAACTATGCGTCTGTACGTTCCTCGCACCAAAAGACTAAATAAGCAGTCTTAAATAACCCCTTTAACAGGTTAAATTGTGTATTGGCTGTGATATCGAACCCTATTCTGATCGTCTACAAAAATAACTCACAAAAAAAAACAAATCTTAATAGATACATAAATATGCAGTAAATATATAGTGCAAAGGCAATATAAGAAAAGGCTTTGACCAAAGTAATAAAGATGGGTCAAATGAAAAACATACATTGTCATTTTGGTACTTCCTCCACCAGCCCTGGAAACAGAAGACAAACTATATTAGTTTAAATGTGTCATTGACCCAATTTTGGCAATCTCAGATTTGATAATTCCCTTCATGTGTCTTTGCTGCTTTGATTCAATATATAATGATCTCTGCTGGAACTCGGCAAAAGGATTATATTTTCCGGTTGACTTTAATCTTTTCAAGTCTTTTACAGGATAACATGATTAGCTAAAATAAAATTAGCAATAATTAAAAAAAACCTTTCTTTAATAATTATTTCCAGAACCCCCTACAAAGCCTTTAATGTGAAAAGACCTTTGTGAATTCCTTAATTGCTTATTCAATTAAACAGATTTTTTTTTTTTCATTTCTTTTAAATTTTCATTTTATGTTGAAATCACACATGCAGGTTTCAGATGATTAAACATTTCACGTGTGTACGAGACATCTCTTACTTGGCATTTCTCGGACAGGGCACAGTGAGGTCTGGTTTTATGCTGCAGAGATAAAGATTAAGTTCCGCATTTTAAAGTAGTTATACAGAATAAGCGAGGTACAGATGTTAAAGACATAATGAGGCTAATACAGGGCCATGTAATAAAAACGGCCATACGAAGAGGGTCATCAGACGTGTCTACAGGGGTTTTGCAAGTATGTGTAAAAATATATATATAGAATATTTATCTATAACATTAATTACAGAATGTTTATACTGTCCTGTTGTGTGAACTATGGATAATGTTTTAAATGGAATTTGAATAGGAGCCGTTTTTAAAATCACCACTGGAGGACTAGCTGCAGAAATTTCTTGCAAACTTTCATAATATACATGCATGTATATGTATGTATATCGTGGTTACCAAAAAATAAGACTGTGTGGTATATTAGTTTTTGACTAGTTTTATCCTTGGAGTAAAGGAGTAAAAATGCTGGAGGCCCCTAAGAAAGTAGGTGCATTGTGAAATTGCCCAGTTCCCCCTTCCCTCTGATGCCGGCCCTGCAGTTAAAAGATCTTTGGTGACCTCATGGTCACATGACCAAGATGTCCCCAATGGTCCTTAAGCAGTCTTAACCTCGAAATAGAAACATTGCGGGATCCTTACCGAGTGGGGACCCAATTCAGTTGCTCAGTCCACCCCTTCCATAACATCAGTCCTGACTATAACTAAGGCTTACTTTTGAAGAGAGGCATATAGTTCAAGCATATTTAAAAAATCCTGTAAAATCATGCTAGTGCTTATTTCAGAGTACATCTTATTTTCGTGGAAACATGTATATATATGAGACTAACCAAGTATAATATAAAGGATTTAAGATACATTCCAGAACAGAACAGATATTTAATACTTCTATAGTCAGACGCAGCAATTTGTGTGCTGAAATTTTTATGACAGTCCATAAAGTAAGAGCTGTGTGAATTAGTTGTTGCTTTAGGACTGGATAAAACACTGTACACATTTCAATTTGACTTTCCTGGGATTCAAACTAAAAGAGGATGTGGCAGATTTTGCATATAATTCACTACTTCGCACTTAAAGGGAACCTGTCCCCTCATTTTCCTTCCTGTCCTATCACTACCTGTCCCTGCACCTTGTAAGCTCATCCCCAACCATCCCTCACTGTCCTTAAGGGGCCCTATAATGGTTTAGAAAAATGATTTTGAACTTACATATGGGTCTTCATCTAGGAAACTGGAAAGGCAGGCTCTGGGCTCCATTTTCCCCTCCTCGTCAGCATTCTGCACGCCCCGCTGGGCTTCCTCACTTCTTGTCTTGTCTTGCGGCGCCCGGCGCATGCGCAATGCACATATTGAAGCTGTGCCGATCATGTGATCTGACCCACAATGCACTGGGCCTATCATGTGATCAGGTCTACAATGCACCGGGCTGATCACATAATTTGGCCCAGAATGCATCTGCCGGATATGACGTCCCGGCCCGGTGTTTTACATCACAAGGGAGCCGGCGGGAATTTCAAAACAATGGTGGAACAAGACAAGAAGCAAGGAAGCCCAGCGGGGCGTGCAGAATACTGACGAAGAGGGGAGAATGGAGCCCGTAGCCCGCCTTTCCAGTCTCCTAGATGGAGACCATATGTAAGTTCAAAGTCATTTTTCTAAACCATTATAGGGCCCCTGTAGGTCAGTGAGGGATGGTTAGGGGTGAGCTCACAAGGTGTAGGGACAGGTCGTGATAGGAAAGGGGGGAAAATTAGATGACAGGTTCCCTTTAAGAACGGAAGGGTGGAACAAGAAAACTGAAGTGTAGAGAAAACATATTGGACATTCTCCTTGTTTTTTTGCATGGAGTGATTTACTGCAGATAACAATGTATACATTATACAATCATCATCTCATAAGTGCAGGTGCACATTTGCAACAGAGAAAACCCGAGCAGCAAATCTGCAGCAAACTATGCAGTTTTTACTGCATATAGCCCTGCAGGAAACCATTAAGGTAATTCTGTGAAAAACAAAATAATAAACCTACTGCCCTCACGACAATGTTGTCTGGACCTCCACCAATTTTTATTAATCATATTTAACAGATAGACAATGGCTATTAAAGTGCTATTAAAGTAATCACTGTGTATGGCCCCCCATGCTGCTGCCCACACTAAAATAACAAACTACTTTGAACTTACCTCTACGGCACTGCCCTCCATCTCTCCCTGCTTGCCGCACTTCCTGAGTCCCGTGGAAGCCGGTCATGTAATGGCACCGCAGAATGACATCATTATTGCATGCCCCGATCACATGACCAGCTCCCTGGGATGCAGAAGGCCTCAGGAAGTGCGGCAGCAGGGAGCCACGGAGGACAGTGCCAGAGGTAAGTTCAAAGCGGTTTGTTATTTTAGGGCAGGCAGCAGCATAAGGGGCCATACAGAGTGATGGGGGGGGCCATATACAGGATGGCGGGGTGGAATATCCAGCACAGGAGGCATGTGTGCCAGCACAGGGGGGTGTATGCCAGCACAGGGGCATATGTGCCATCACAGGGGGATGTGTGCCATCACAGGGGCATGTGTGCCAGCACAGGGGGCATATGTGCAATCACAGGGGGCATATGTGCAATCACAGGGGGCATATGTGCAATCACAGGGTGGCTATATGTGCAATCACAGGGGGGCTATATTAAATATAAGGGAGCCATATCAAGGATGGGGGAGCAATATCCCAGGATGGGGGACTATGCACCAGGATCGGAGCGCACCTTGCTCCTTCCTCAGGGATTACATACATGTAATACATACATGTAAATTATATATGTAATTCCTGAAGGAGCAAGGTACGCTCCAAAATGCGTAGGATAAATAAAAGCTGCATCATTGCCAAAGACCTTGTGGGTCTGGTCATATCTGCAGCAGCGCGGATCATCAGCACTTTGTCCATCCGTTCCAGTTCTTGCCACGTTGCACGTGAAAGTGTGGATCCTACAGCAGCTGTACACGCGCAAATATTGGTTGTGGGTCACACAACCATATCAGGTGAGCACTTTTCGAAAAGGGATTTGCACCCTCTTTTATCATAAGATAAGAACCTATGCGCCCTTGTCTCTCACTGCGATAGATATTGAATCCATTCCAGTGTCAGTTGAATTCCAACCAAAGTACACCTCATTCTACTTAATGTACTTCTGATTAGGTGATCACTTGAACCAAATCTTATTTAATGAAAGAAAGTATAAAAAACACTGCTGTGGTCTTTACAATCCTCTTGCAATAGGACAAGCTGGAAGGCAAAACAAGTGCTAGGAACAGCCCAAAAGTAATATGAATGAAAAAATTACTTTTAACGATGCCAAAGGAGTTGAAAAGAAAAGTCTTGAGTGAGGAAAAGAAGGGCTCAATTCTGGCTTTAATAGCAGAGGGATACAGTGAGCGTCATGTTGCTTCATCCTTAAAATTTCGAAGACGGCAGTCCATTACAACAAAGCCAAGTAGCAGACATTTGGGACAACAAAGCTAAAGACCGGCAGAAGGCGAAAGCGACTATCCACTGACCAGAATGACAGTCATCTTATTCGAATGTCACTCAGCAACTGCAGGATGACATCAAGTGACCTACAAAAGGAATGGCAAATGGCAGCTGGGGTGAAGTGCACGGCAAGAACAGTGTGTAACAGGCTCCTAGAGGCAGGACTCAAGTCATGTAAAGCTAGAAAAAAAAGCCTTTCATCAATGAGAAGAAAAGGAGAGCCAGGCAGAAGTTTTCCAAAGAACATAAGGATTGGACCATAGAGGACTGGAGTAAAGTAATCTTCTCTGATGAGTCTAATTTTCAGCTTTGCCCAACCCCTGGTCGTAGAATGCTTAGCCTGAGACCTGGAGAGGCGTACAAGCCACAGTGTCTTGGAGCCACTGTGAAATTTGGTGTACAATCGGTGATGATCTGGGGATGTTCAACAAGGCTGGAATTGGGCAGGTTAATCTTTGTGAAGGACATATAAATCAAGCCACACACAAGGTTATCTTTGAAAAACACTTGCTTCCTTCTCTCATGCAATGTTCCCCAACTCTGAGCTCAGGTTTTTCCAGCAGGACAATGCACCATGCCACACTGCTAGGTCAATCAATGTGTGAATGAAGGAGCACCACATCAAGATCCTGTCATAGCCAGCCCAATCTCCAGACCTTAACCCCATTGAAAACCTCTGGAATGTAATCAAGAGAAAGATGGATAGTCACAAGCCATCAAACAAAGAACTGCTTACATTTTTGTGCCAGGAGTGGTATAAGGTCAACCAAAAGCAGTGTGAAAGACTTGTGGAAGCATGCCAAGATGCATGGAAGCTGTGATTAAAAATCATGGTTATTCCACCAAATATTGATTGCTGAACTCTTCCTGAAACATTAGTATTGTTGAACTAAATGAATATTAATTTGTTTTCTTTGCATTATTTGAGGTCTGAAAGCACTGTTTTTATTATTATTTTGTTGATTTGTCATTTGCTGCAAATAAATACAAAAGTTTTCAGCTTTGAATTTCGGAGACATGTTGTCAGTAGTTTATTGAATAAAAGAACAATACATTTTACTCAAAAATATATCTATAAAGAGAAAAATCAGAGAAACTGTAAATTTTTGCAGTGGTCTCTTAATTTTTGCCAGAGCTGTATATAGTAGAAAATATCGGAAACACATCTCCTGTTTAAATGGGCAATAACTTACCGATAACTATGAGTTTTAAGTCGGCATAAAAATCAAATCGCCTGGAAAATGAGCATTTTACTTGTTCTTTAGATGATTGCCAGTATGTATACACAAGCACATAATTGGGAAGGAGTGTTCCTACAAACACTTGTTCATCAATTACTGGCTTGTGTAAAAGAGCCGTTACATGGAAATGCTCTTATTTTTCTATTTTGTCTTGACACAATTAGCCGTTTTTGTGCTTCTAGCAAATCCCACTCTCAGTGATTTGTTTTGTATATGTTCCAATTGCCAAGGAGAAAGTAATAGGAAACAGCTGAATGGAGAAATGGTTAAAATGAATCCAAACTGAACTGTACTTGGGTTTATGTTTTCAGCTTTCCACAGCTCTGTTATCTCTGAAGGGCAGATATTTGCTTTATAAATGGCTAGTGTTTTAGCTTAATATATGCATGCCACAAATTAGGATAAGTCCTGAAAATGAGTTTATAGAGGAATTCTATTTATAAATGGTTGGAGTCTTGTAAAGGAAAAAGACTTTGTTCTCTGAATTCCAGTGACCTTGTTTTAAGTTAAAGCTGCATCTGCCAACATGTATTTCTTTCAGGTCTTCTATCCCCTGGGAAGAGATTAGTTCTCTCACACATGAATTGCATTTAATAAACCACTATCTGTGTAGAACACATACGTCATATTAGAAAGTAACAAACGCAGCATTAAAAGTTTACCAGCTGCGCAGAACACACATCACTTAATGGCATACAGCCAATGACAGAAGACCATGTAGACCTATGGGGCCAGTGAGTCGGAGGGGAGGGCTTGGTGCCAGTGTTGACACTGCCCCCCTCCCCAATTCAGCATCACAGTTTTAATTTTATTTGCATCGCAGATCCCAATACAGTTAAAAGAAATGATGAAAGAGGGAGCACTACGCTCTCTCCTCCATTATTCTCCCGCTGGGTCTGGGCTCTGACATATCAGTGCACACTCTCAAGAAGAGCAGCGCTGCAAACCTCTCGCCAATTAGACTGGACAAGCAGGGGAAAGAGGAGAGGTAAGTATTTATTCATTTTTTTTAATCATTGAGTAAACAGGTGGCTAATGGCCATAATAACTATTGGGGTGCATCAAACTATTTTGAGGACTATGGGGTTCATTATAATATATGGAGGACTATGGGAGGTGCATTCAACTATATAGAGGACTATGGAGGGTGCATTATACTATATGGAAGGCAATTTGGGGTTCATTATGCTATATGGAGGACTATGAAGGGTGCATAATACTATATAGTAGGCTATGTGTTGCCAATTATGTTACATGGAAGGCTAAGTGGGGGTCATTATAATATTTGGAGGGTGATGTGGAGCCATTATAATATTTGGAGGGCTATGAGGGAGCCTTTATAGAGCACTTTATGGAGGGCTATTTGAAGGCCATTATTTTGTATGCAAGCAATTATACAGTGTGAAAATATGTGTGGGGTTCATCATACTATGCAGAGGTGTGTGTGGGCCATTAAGTTGTTTGGAGTGCTAGTGGGGGCTATTCTACTATGGGGGCCATTTATACTGCATGTAGGCCCATTACACTGCATTGAGGGCTGTGTGGGGGTCACAGGAATGGGGATCTATACTTTGCCAGAGTAGTTGAGGGTGGGAACAGTAAGGCCTGTGCGGTAGGAGGGAACTGTGGGGAAATTCACTGTGAGGATATCATACAGTGTTCATGGTACACTTTTGTTGACATTAAACTTTATGGGTACAATGAAAGGGGAATCTAGGGGCATGAACAAGGAAAAAAATACCTTGTAGAGATTGAAAATTTGTATGCGACCCAGCCAAATATTTGTTTACTTGGGGGGGAAGGGGCAGTAATTAGAACTTCTGCTATGGGGCCCCATGTTTTCTACTATGTATGCCCCTGACATGACTCTCAAAGTTATAATGCACTGCTGATCTGTCTACTCAAAAAGTTGCAAATGAGGTGCAGGGGAATTAGAAGCTATAAATATTAATGCTTTTCTAATCGACTTTCGCATTGATGCATCATCAGCAAGTCATAAACAAGAGGCATTAATATCCACATGGCTCTCCTGGCATCATCTCTTTGATGAGGTTGATTTACAAACAGTTAAGAATAGCTTGAAATAACAGGGCTCAGACGCCTCCTACGTGTGTATTATTTTCTCTAAGCTTTGTAGCAACTATACTGTGTTTAATAGATATTAGAATGCCTGCAAGGAAGAAGCGGGGTCAGGTTTTGTAAGAGAAGTTCACATTTTACTTATGAAAGTTAAAAAAAATATGTCTAAATAGAAAAAAACAAATACAATCTGACACACAACCTTGCTCATCATCAGCTCTAGTCTTAATAAAAATAACTTGATAACTGAAAGGTATCAGAGTAATTAAACCCAGAATTATATGTAAAACTAGATTGCAGTCATCAAATCTTTGCTAAACAAGTTCCAAAATGTTCTACTTCATTTACAGACAATGAGCAAAGGATAACAATCTACTTGCCATGTTGTGCGTGAGCTATCATGAGTCACTGCACCATCACCCTGGCCAAGGAAGATGAGGCTCAGTGAATTAATCAAACACAAACATACGGACCTGGAAACAAGTTGCACTCATCACAGTTCACTGCCGATCACACAGAAATGTATATATTCCAAGGACAACAACAGATTGGAACACATAATCGCATCAAAAGTTTATAGAAGTAACCAAGAAGAAAAAACATGAATCTAGAATCCACTTAAAGGGATCCTGTCACCTCCAAAACGCCTCCTAAGCTAGCAAAGCATGTCCCTGCAGCATAGTATCACTAATCTCACACTCCTTTTTTTCTCCTAAAAGCATCCTGTGAAAGTGCATAAAAATGTTTTAATACTCACTCATTAGTGATTATAATTAGCAGAGTGACTATTCTTTAGTCACCAAGGCGGGCTGTTTTGCAGCTCCAGGGATCCACCCTGTCTCTGTGTGTTCTGCTGTGATGTGCAGGCATTGCCCCTCTCTATCACTCACAGAATGCAAATCATTAGTCTTGCCTTCATTTTCAGTTTCACAGTAGCACAGACAGAGAGAGGGTGGATCCTGGAGCTGCTAAACAACACCCCCTAGTGACTAAAGAATATAGCCCCTGCTAATTATAATCACTAATGAGTGAGTATTAAAACGTTTTTCTCCACTTTCACAGGATACTTTTAGGAGATAAAAGGAGTGTGAGATTAGTGATAGGATGGTGCAGGGACATGTTTTAATAGCTTAGGAGGCGTTTTGCAGGTGACAGGATCCCTTTGAATGAATCCCTTTGGAGGCTATAAGCCTACATATACCTTCTGTGATTTTATCATGACTAGCAGGAGGTTAAGAAGAGCAGAGATTAAATCATCTTTGCTTCATACAAGGAGATTCAGACTAGATAATGCTCTAAGGTTAATTTATTAACCAAAAACCGGCCCCAGGCCCAGTAATATGAATGCAATGATTTCACACAGGAGTCATGGAACTTACAATGATTGTTAAACAAAGTCACTTTCAAAACTAGAAAAAGAGCCAGGCTTTAATCTGTAAGACCATTAGCGATATCATTAAGATGCAACACAGAAGCCCCAATTCATCGAGCAGTTTACCCGTGAATTATGGTGTAAAACTGCTTGAAATGTTCTGAAAATTTTAGAATAACTTAATAAGGAGCAAAAAAGTTGTAACTTTTTTGTGTTACACTTTGACAACTTATGAAAAGTAGGCAATGTGGAGCAGGATGGGGTGTATTCAAGCACCCCAGGGATGTGCCAAAATGCAACATACTGATACTACTACAGACAGCTTATAAATAAATATTTTTCTCAGTTACATGTATTAAAAATGTTTCCCTGTTTAAAAGATAAGTACTTATAATATTTAGTATGGCATCCCCTAGTGTTAGTACTACTGGCCTCTCTGTCTATTAAGCTAATCTTCCCTTCAAGCTGAGCATGCACAGTTTCCTCTCTCTTTGAAATGGCTGTCTGTGATATGCAGGAGGATCCCTCCATACTCAACAGCCAGCCGGATCCCATACTGAAATCTGGTATGTGCTGGGACCATCTGAGATGCTTGTATAAAGATGCCTCCAGCACATCACCATGGTGGGAGTTTAACCCCTGCCACAGAAGTAATGATCCAGATTTCTTGTTTGTGGTGGGAGATGAATCAGTATCGCAGTCAAGTTTTCCTTGTTTTCTAAGTCTGCATTATACCGCACAGACATTGCTACCGTATGTCATGCTATGCAAAGCACATAAGTCAGATGACAAACTCAAGAAAATTACAGAGTTTTGCACTGTCAGCAGTAAGAGAGAAAGCAAGGATGCCACTGCCTGCATCACTGATTCATCCCCACACCATTCAGCCCCAAACATTCATTTCCACACATGCCCCTTCCCTGCCTCTATATCTAGCATCTCTGTCTTCTTTATGGTCCTGGCTCTCCTCCCCCATGTCCTCCATTCTCAGCAGCTCGTAAGGTATTGGTCCCTAATTCTTGCAATATAAAGCAAAGGTAGCAGTTCTTTCCCTTCTCAGTCGCTTCTGGTAGTGTAGTAGTTGTGATGAGTTTTTCATCTGACTGCTGTGCTATGCAGAGGCAGGGTTTGAGATAACAGAACTCACTTCATTACACTGCTTTGTCACTGCCTATGCATAGTGCAGTAGTCAGAGGAAAAACTCATCACAACTGCTGGACTGAGAAGACAAACAAGACACTATTTTTCTGCCTCCACAAGTCTACAAAAAAAAAAAATTATAATACAACTTTACAATTTAACATGCTTGTTCGAACTAGGGTTAAGACTCAATTAGCATTACAACAAGAATTTGTGTTAGGACTAGAGCTATGAAAAGCATTAGGACTAAGGTTAGTGCTAGGACCAGGGTTGGGACTAGAATTAATGTTAGGACCATAGTTTGAATAGAAGTAGTGTTAGGACAAGAATTAGTATTGGGAGTATGGTCAGGACTACAGTTAGAGTTAAGACCCAGTTACACACACAGATAATTGGGCAGCGATTGTTCGCAGATCTCTGGTTGCAGTGAAATCATGGACACATTGTTCTATTTTGTGGCCGTGTACAAATGGAACAATGTGTCCTTGATTTCACTGCAACCAGAGATCTGCGAACAATCTCTGCACAATTATCTGTGTGTATAAGTGGGCCTTTAGGACTATGATTGATTAGTGTTAGTTCAATAATTAATGTTAGTAGTAGGGTTAGGACGAGGGTTAGTGTTAGTTATGGGATTAGAGTTAGGACAAGAATTAGTTATGAGTAGGGTTAGGAATAGCATTGGGACCAGGGTTAGGATT
Source organism: Allobates femoralis (assembly GCA_033576535.1). Lineage (NCBI taxonomy): Eukaryota > Metazoa > Chordata > Amphibia > Anura > Aromobatidae > Allobates > Allobates femoralis. Next base: position 255,399,776 of record JARQOC010000001.1, on the reverse strand, counting down.
GGTGTTAAGACAAGAACTATTGTTAGAGGTAGGATTAAGACTAGGGTTAAGACTAAGATTATTGTGAGGAAAGGGTTGAAGCTCCCATACACACTGGATGATAGTCGACCAAGCCTACTGATACTGGTGGGATTAGATGTCAGTGTAATGGTACCTTTACACGCCGGTAACAGTACCTGATGCCGTAAATACACGCCGCCACAAGGTGCTCCACAGAAGATATTTTCGTTCCCGGAAGTGCCGACGGGTGCCGCAGGATACCTTCTGTGGAGCACCTTCCCTGATTTACACGCCGCTACAACAAGGGAATCTGAGCGTACATATTGTGCGCCGTAACTACATAGGCGTGACAGAGTAGTGTATTACGCGACGCTCGTATGGTGATTGGACAATCAATAACATCATGATTGGCCAGCCAGCGCAGGGAGGCTGGCTAATACATGACGCTATAGCAAATGTGTATTGTGACTGGTCAGCTCGTTAAATATGTCGCCCTGTGCAGGGACAGCCAATGGGTACACAGTAGTCCCCACCATTGATAGCTGATGGGGCGTGGTATACATGACGCTCTAGAACTCCCCAGGTAACTCAAATACCTTGCCTGTGCCCCGATTACACGCCGCCACCATAGGTGTTATGCCTGCTTGTTTTTCAGCACAGCTGAAAGACAGGTATCCACAGAGACAGGAAGGTACAACCTGAATTACACGCCGCCACTTTGCGGTGTTTTGAAGGTAAAAGGTACAATTGTCTCGACACCTGCTGGTTTCTTCCTTTCGGTGGTGGGCGTGTAAAGGTACCATAATGTGTATGGGGGACCTGACAAATGATGAAGCCCAGCTACAGACCGTGAAATTGGCTATATACTGCAATACTGTTGGAATTGCAGTACATAGGCCAAGAGAACAGAAGATGATAGGTTCAAGTCCCAAGAGTAGAAAGAAAGAAAATGTTTTAAAAACTAAACAAATGTTGGTGAAGATATGTTTTGATTGGTTTTTTATTACATTTTTTAGTAGTGGCCAAAAAATGCAATTCTGCCATTTTAATTTTTTTTTATGTCATTTACCAGTCAGGGCAATTTTATATTTTGATAGAACAGAATATTACAAACACAGTGATACCACATGTATTTTTACATTTTTTAAATTCTATTAATAGGGGAAATGGGAGCTGATTCGAACATAATTTCAAACTTTTTTTTACTGTTTGTTTTTTTTTAATCCCCTTACAGGACTTGAACCTGCAATCATTTACCAAAGTATTGTAATATATTGTAGAAAAAAATCTCACTCTCTTCTAAAACCCAGCCCAGGTAGGTCTTCATAGGAGCACTGTAATGAGAGGTGTGAGGTTTTTTCATGGAATCTGGCATTCTTGGCAACTCATCGGTGACCAGTGATCTTGGCAATGGCATACGCTCATTAAATGCCACTGCCAGAGACTAACTGACAATGGCATTTTATGGCTCAAGCAGTGCTTAGCTTGCTGCTCTTCGAGGCAGATGATGGCTGAGTAACACAGGTCCTTAACCTGCCCCATATATAGGCACACGAAATTTGACATACTGGTACAGCATACGTTGGAAATGGGTTAAAACTTATTTCACCTGACAAATGTTTTTTACTCATTTGTTATGTACTTGTTATCCTGTTTAGCGAGGCTGATATTCAGGAATGAGCATTTCTATGAATAGTAGTTGCTGATTAGCCAGTCTAAATGTTCTTTTAGGTGGTGCAAACTATTTTGCATGCTTTGTACACCTGCAACCCACGTTAAGCCACTGTAAACGAGTTTTCTGATCCATAAGGTTAGCTCTTCAGTGCCATCAATGGAGAAAAGTATAAAAAATACAGAAACAATTGATATGTTCCTGATCTTTTAAATCTGCATATATATAAGCAGTCCTCATGTTACGAGCATCCGACTTGTATACATTTCGTAGTTACAAATGTCAGACGTAAAAAAAAAATGATTGTTCACCTAATCGCTTGCCCGCTGCTCTCTGTCCTACTATCTGCTATCCACTGTTGTGCGCTCCATCTAAGACCTCTTCACTATAGCTCAGACCTTTGGTCCATGTCCAAGCCTCTGTGATTACAGTGCACGTCTTGCATTTTTTTTAACGTGGCCACCATAAAGGACAAAGTGACCTCCAAGGCCTTAAAATGGCCAGAAGTCTTTGCATATAGTGGAGAGACTGGAGAATCGGTACATAATGACCGATAGTAGATTACAGGACGGTGAACAATGGGGTGGCTTGGAAGGTCAGCTATTAATTTTTCTTTTTTTTTGAGGGAAGCCAACTTTGTTCCAACAAGAGACACTGGGAAAAAGTAATGAACACACTTACTGAAATGTATTTAATACTGCTTACAAAAGTCTTTGTTGGTGATGAAGCTTCAAGACGCCTCCTGTATGGAGAAACAAGTCGCCTGCATTGCTCAGGTGGTATTTGGGCCTATTCTTCCACACACTCATCAAATCCTGAAGGTCCTGTGGGCTCCTTCTATGAACTCTGAATTTTAGTTCCGTCCATTCATTTTCTATTGGATTCGGGTCAGGAGATTGGCTGGGCCATTCTGGGAGCTTTATTTCCTTGACTGAAAGGGAGTTTCCTTGGCTGTGTGTTTTGGATCAATGTCTTGCTGAAATGTCCACACTCTTTTTATCCCAATAGATGGCAGAAGTTGTTTTTATCAAGAATGTTTCAGTACTGTCCATTCATCCTTCATTCAGCCCCACACCTTGATGTTCCCACATCCAGACTTTACTGTTGCTATGGTGTTTTGAGGGTGATTTGCCTTTTGTCCTTCAAACGTGGTGTGTATTATGGCATCCAAAGACTTCAATTTTGGTTTAATTTGACTAGACTGTATTCTCCCAGTATTTCACAGACTTCTCTAAATGTTGCTGAGCAAACTTTAAACGTGCTTGAACATGCATTTTTGTTCAGCAATGGAGTTTTGCTTGGTGAGATGCATACAGACCATGGAGCTTGAGTGCAATACTTATCATTTCTTTGTACCTGCTGAGTGCAGGTCTTTTTATTGCTCTCCACAATTGGTTCTGGCTCTTGGACAACTCTTTTGATAATTCTTTTCACTTCTCTGTCTGAAGTTTTGTGGGGGAACAGTTGGTCATTTCTGGTTTGTGGTGAAATTACCTATGTTCTTTACACTTTCAGATTATGGCCACAACAATGACTAATGCAACCTTCTGTAACCAATACCATCAGTATGTTTTGCAAGAATAGGTTTGTGAAGGTCTTGAGACAACGCATGGTTTTACCTATCATGAGATGCTTCTTGTGTGGAACCTTGTTAATGAGATACCTTTTTATAGGCAATCATATGAACCAGCTGATATTTTTCAATAAGTAGCAGGATTGATTTCTAATTACTGATAGATTTCAGCTGATGTCAGACTTTCCATTACTTTTTGCACCTCTTTCTTCATCTGTGCATTTCTCATTACTATACATCACTAAATTTATGGATTTCTATGGTTTGATTTCCTTGCCTGCGTGGATTGGATGGGTGTTTACAGACATGAGGTAAGGCTAATACTCTTATTTACACTGTATACTGCTTATTTAGGTCACTCCTTTCCTATCACTCTCTCATAAAAACACACTGCATTGCACTTACTTTATTAACGAACTACTGTCGTAGCCACTTGACAAGAGTCCTGTCAAACGTTTAACTCAGTAAGGCCCCTTTCACATCAGCGGTAATTTGAAAATGCGGCAGTCGAGGTAAAAAACCACATCTGCCGCATTTACCGCATCACAGTCACACTTGCGGTTCACCTGCGGCAAGCCCCATGCATTGTCTATGGGCTTGCGGCAGGTGCGGCAAGTACGGTATAGTTACGGTTTCGGCACTTGCCGCAGATGTGGCCATGAAAAAAATGCGGTCAGCCGCGGTGTTTTTCTCTGCCGCAAGTGCCAAAACCGTACTTGCCGCACACTTACTGCAAGCCCCATAGACAATGCATGGCGCTTGCAAGTGTACCGCAAGTGTGGCCGTTATGCGGTAAATGCGGCAGAAACATTTGTCTCATCTACCCGGTTGTTTCCACCATCCTGTAGCGGCGTGTAAAGGTACCTTAACGCTTATGTTTAAACGTTTATAATCCAGCTCACCTGTTCCTTTTGTGCTCCAGAGAATTCCCAATACATCCAGAAAAAAAGTTTGAAGTCCGGCACCAAAAGTTCTCAGTTTCAAAAAGATTTCTTTATTAATTTAGAGCATAAAAAGCATGGGAAATCGAGGCCATAGTATAGTCCGATTAAGTGCATGCTATCATACTATAGCCTCGGTTTCCCATGCTTTTTAGGCAGTAAATTAATAAAGAAATCTTTTTGGAACCAAGAACATTTGGTGCCGGACAGTAAAGCTTATGGTGGCACAACGCCCATGAGCCACAAAAGTGCCTGAAATGTACACATGGTTGGAGTACCAACATTCCTGGTGGACGCACACCGCAATTGTAAGATACACCAAATTCATTAATGTAGCACTGAAGGTTTTTTTTATTTTAATTCATCCTATTTACTTGCTGTTCAACTAGGGCATGTGATCTGTGAGTGACCCATCCCTGGGAATTACATTGCTTTATATTCTTTGGAGGGGGTTAAAATCTCAATCACCAGAACTGACATTACAATGTGATTGAATGTACTGTACCAAAAAATTTGTGAAAACACAAACTAATATCAATAAAAGTTATAATGACAGCAAATTTCCTATCACACAATTATAATGTATATCATATTTCAGCCTTATAATGTACTATTTTTTTTTTTTTTAAAACAAAGTATTAATCACACTCCTAGCGGATAGAGACTGCTGATGGTTTTGTATCAGAGAATAGAGTAACAGCTTTCAGGATGAAGGCTAGGACTCAGGATAGAAGCTGATGACAAGAACTACATGGAAATATATACACTATACTGTATATAAATAGTAGAGCATGACAGAAAATCAGGTAGGGGGGCAATAAGAGAAGTAAAAAAAATGGCAGTACTTCTTTGAAGTGGATCTGTAACCAGATTTGAAAATGCAAACTACACACATTGTTATTATTAGTTTTGTTAGACCTGACGTGGTAAGTGTAGGCACTTCAACAATTTATATCAGAATGGCTGTATATTCCTCAATTAAAGAAACATTTTGCTTTTTGTCCACCTAGATCAGGAAAATGCTCATAGTAACAACAATTAGACACACTCATTTTATCAAGACTAAGGGCTCGGACACACTCATCAGAGTTTGACTGAGGAGACTCTGAAAGGGCTGGAGCAGTGACCCTGAACGGCTTCTCCTTATCTGGACGGGGCTGTCAGCTGATTGTGTTTTTGTGCAGCTCCAGACTCCCCATCCAGAGAGGGAGAGGCCGTTCAGGGTCACTGCTCCAGCCCTTTCAGAGTCTCCTCAGTCAAACTCTGATGTAACTAGGAAAGTGTGTCCAAGCCCTAAGACCTTTTTAATATATACAGTTTGTATTGTAAAATCTGATCACAGATCTGCTTTAAGGAGGCCATGCACATCCAATAAAGGTCATACCAGTATATTGATTTTGGTTAGAACAATCTAATGCGTGTGAGTTATCTCCTGACTCACCCTTCGATGGCAAACTGCAGTGAAGAATAAAGAATTGGGGCTCAGTGTTTAGCACTGCAGCCTTGCAACGCTAAGGTCCTGTGTTCAAATCCCACCAAGGACAACATCTGCAAGGAGTTTGTATGTTCTCCCTGGGTTTGCGTGGGTTTCCTCCCACATTTTAAAGACATACTGATAGGATATTTAGATTGTGAGCCCCAATGGGGAGAGTGTTGCAAATGTATGTAAAGTGCTACAGAATTAATAGCGCTATATAAATGAATAAATATTATCATTATTTGGGCATCTTGGATTTTAACATGCTCAAACATTAAGTTATGCTGGATATAGGATGCTACTGTATGGGTCTGGCAGTGTTTTCTATCCTCCCCCCATTGAAACTACATGCACTCTCAAGTCCTGTAGACATATGAGGGAATCATTATCACATTGCTGTCAACTAAAAGGGCCACTTCAACTATACATTTACATATTATAATACAAGAGATGAGAGCAATAAAACCATTGAGCTACAAGAGAGATGCAAGGGGGTTAGGAATGAAGTAGACTTTTGCAAAGATGAACCGTAGCAGATGATCATAATTACTAGTCAATTCTCAATTCTTTAAAAAAAAAAAAAAAAAAACTGCTATAGTTCTAAAGACTGAACTTTGAAAAGTCTCAAGGTAAACAGGTTTTATATATATATATATACACACACACACACACACACATCATATGTATTGTGTGTATATACACATATACACATTATATATATATATATATATATATATATATATATATATATATATATATATATACATACATACATACATACATACATACATACATACATGCATGCATACATACATACATTGTGTAACCATTACTCTTCAGAACAGGTGCATTGACAAATTAAAGAGATGTGAATACCTGCGTAGTGCTGGGTCTGAACCAAACTCTTCATTGATGAGTTCAGCCTCGTTTTGCGCAATCCTCATGGCAAGCTCGCGATCTCTGCGCTCTTGTTCAAGAATAGTTTGCTGCTGGGATTGCTCCTCACGTTCTCTGGCCAGCTGCATTTCAACCTCGACCTGCATGTAAGTTAATAAAACAAAAGTAATATCATTTTGCACTGTTGCATCAAGAAAAAGAATGAAGGATAAATGACATCCCTCGTTTGAAATACCACCATCCTTGAACAAAGTTAAAGTAACCCGTACACTCACAGCATTAAAACTCTTGAACAAAATGAACACAACCTGTATTTTTTATGCCTTTGCCAATACAAGAACAGCACTGCTGTTTTAATCAAGACACAGCCTGAAGCAAGTAGTGATATTTGTATTATGATCCACAGACAAAAATGGGGGATCCTCAAAATTAACAATTGTGCTCATACCAATTAGTCTACATAGTGAACTGTTATTTCTATTCATCTGTAAAGAACCGTAGAGATCTGTGCTGTAACTACAGAACAGTAAACTTTGTAGGAAATAACGGGGTACAAATTGGTAGAAATAAACGGCTGCTTTCTCCCAAAAACAGTGCCACAACTTTCCAGAGATTGTGTGCTCTATGGCATCTCAGCCAGAAGTCGAATGGAAATGAACCAAAACACCAAACACATCCCATGATCAATCAAGCATGTTGCCATTTCTCTAAGAACGTGGTATTATTTTGTGCATTTGATTCTACGAAAGCAAATGTCTATTGGAAATTACAGGCGTATTCTCATCTTTTTTTGTGGACAAGCCATAAATGTCAAAAATACAAGTACTCTTTTAGCTGGGTTTTTAAAGGACCTTTAGTTGTGAGTTTTCAAGTATCCGAAACTGAAATATATAAGCAGCATACAAGCATCACACAGGAAAATGGGTTGAAAATTATTTTTAAGACTTTAACTGGTATTCTGCTTTCCATTTAGCCATGCAGTTTTCATTTCTAAATTGGATATGTGTAGTGAGCATAAATAAAAAAAAGCAGGTTTACAATTTAGCTTTCAATATCAGTAATAGAATTCTTAAGATAATAATCAGATATATTTACTGCAAATGGTAACAGAATGCAAATTCAAGCTCTGAAGGATATTTCTCCTTTCATGCAGTATAAAGGAACAATAAGCACTAAAACAAACAATTGTGCATCATTTCATTTATCCACATTTCTGTTTTACATACACCTTCGTCCTTCTCAAATACCCTAAATGTAGCATTTAACAATTGTAAATTCTACCAAGATTTTTAAAAAAAATCCCTAATGTAGCAAATCCAAGCTATAAAATTAATGAACACGTTGTATATCTAATGAACCCTTGTCACTTATCAATGGAAGAAAATAAAAGAAGGCAACTACCAAAGCAAGATTGATGAATACCTCCCTTTTAGAATACACAATGTATTAAAGGGAACCTGACCCCTCCAAATCACCCCCAACCCTATTAATACCTGTCCCTGCACCATGACAGATCATTATTAGTGCTCATTTTCTGTAAAAAAAAAAAAGCACTCTGTAACATTGGAATAATCAACAATATACACTTACAAATCTGAGACTTCTTGTCCCTGAATAAGTCTCAGAGGGTGTCCCCTGTGAGACTCCAAGCCCTACCTAGGTGCTCATTTTCACGCCCCGAATGATCCAGAACGCTACCAAAACATGTCCCTGCAGCATCCCATCACTAATCTCACACTTCTTTTGTCTCCTAACATCATCATGTGAAAGTGCATAAAAACGTTTTAATACCTACTCATTATTGATTATAATTAGCAGAGGCTACATTCTTTAGTCCTTAGGGCGTGTTGTTCTGCAGGCTCCAGGATCCACCCTCTTTCTGTCTGTGTGCTCTGCTTGTGCAGGCATTGTCCTCCCCTCTCTCTATCACTCACAGAATGCAAATAATTAGTCCTGCCTTCAGCTGGACATCACAGCAACACAGAGAGAGACAGGGTGGATCATTCGGGGCGTGAAAATGAGCACCTAGGAGGGCTTAGAATCTCACAGGGGACGCCCTCTGAGACTTATTCTCAAGAAGTCTCAGATTTGTAAGTGTATATTGTTGATTACGGTGGAATATCCAGTTCAATCAGTGTATAAACATTTTTAGGCACATCAGACACAAATACAGTGAAATATGATATAATCGTAGCCCAAACTCCATGAGTGCAGGTAAAACACCGGGAACCAATGTCAGAGAGATAAATGAGGAGGGAGATGAAAGAAGCACAGGGAAAAAACAATAGACCTGTGCAGAGGAAAATGCAAGAAAAGCAGATATTGCAGTTCAGCAGAATTATAAAAAATATCTAAAAATCAGTGCTGAAATCAAGTTGTTTCTTAAAGTTTGGGTTGTAGAAATCTGGGATGTAAAGAGCTGGGAACAATAACTAGATAAACTTTAGTTACTATAAACAGGAGGGGTGGTTTAAATAATGATGATGTGGAAGAGTGCAATAGGATAAGAAACCATCAAGGGTTAGATAACATAGTTGCCATGATAGAGATTAAAGAGGCTGTTCACTAAAAAGCATAGTGGCCACATGGATTTTACATCTGTGATATAAATATTTTGCCAAATACCTTGTTGCCAATTGTGCCTATGAGTGATGCTATCACTGTCCGCTTATCTAATCACGTGACCCCCCCGCCACCAGCTGCTTCTTATGTCCGGCGATGTCATATCAACTTTTGGAACTGGAAATTGACCCAAGATCACTGAGGCAGGACCCAATCTCTCTGAGTGACTGGGCTGTGGGTGAGTTTCTCCGCCCATCACAGGTCAGTATCACGGCGCTCTGTTAATTAAAGCAGTGAAGGAGAGAGAGCAAGCGTGATGCTTGCTTATGACGTGCAGTGAACTCTGCCCACAGCCCAGTCCCTCAGGGAGACTTGGCACCGCCTTAGTTAACTTCTAATTCCTGAAGTTGATGTGACATCACATCAGAGGCCACTGCAGTTGGGGGTCATTTGATGAGTGGAAAGCAATAGTGCCGCTCAAAGACACAACTGGCAACCGAAGGTATTTGACAAAAGACTTAATTCACTGCTGTAAATCCATGTGGTCACTATGCTTTGCAGTAAATCACCTCTTTAAAGCCTTAAAAATATTAACAAGTTTTCTACAAACCTGGATTCTCCTCTCTTCCTCTTCCCTCTTTTTACGATCTTCTTCATCCTGTTTCCGTTTTGCTTCGATCTCAGCTTTTCTACAAAAACAATAGACAAGACAATGAGAAAAGGTACATCGCTGATCAGTGTAACATACAGCGTATCTTATAGAATTTCAACCTGATAGCACTAACTAAAGAATAACTCACAGTCTCCTCTCATTTTCCTCTTTTCTTCGAAGTTCCTCTTCTGCTTCACGTCTTTTCCTTTCCCGTTCCATCTCCTCCTGAATACGGCGTAAGCGTTCTGCTTCTTCCTCCTGCTTCTTCTTCTTCTGTAAGGCTTCAAGGAGCTGGCCTGAGCTCTTCACAAGGGCAAAATATTCTTTATCAATTTCATCACGTGTCATTATGGTGTTCTAAGAAGTAATAAAAAAAAAATAAAAAAAATATTAAAATTGTCAAAAAGATGTAGTGAACAGCAAAAGTCAAGCTCATAACATCAATAACCAAAAACCATACTTGGTTTGCTACTTCTGTTTATTACTTTATTATGTAAATGCCATTGTTATGTCCCTTAATTGGTCCTTGTTGATAACGTCTCATCATCCATTGTAGCTTTATTTTTAATTACCATTTTATCATGTTATTGAGAAGATTTAGATTTTTAATATTGGCGCTTATGATCTAAATCTGTGTAATCTTTATTATGGCAACAAGATTACATCTATACCAATTGGATTAATGTAATGTTCGACTAGTATACATGTGCATTCTACAACCAGTTATGAAATCAGGCAAGCTGCCAAATATAAAAGGGTCATTCCAAAGATCCCTTAAAGACATTGTCCGATCCAAACTGATAATTCTGCACTGTGACTGCAGACTTATCAGTCCTAGCACACGCACTGTGCACTGCAAGGATTTGCGGTTTCTAAACCGGTAACGGACTGCAGTTATGCGTTATGCATGTAACTGGCTAAATAACCTGGTTAAAGGGAGTGGCCTTGCTCCATACAAGTGCATGGAGCAAGGCCACACTCACTAAACGGTCACTTTCACTAGTCAGACACACCCGCTCAATGCATTTGTATTGAGCGGGGCCGCAACCACTATTCTTGTTGCCTGGAAATATGCATACTGTATAATTACAGTTTGTTCCCAGCTTACAAAATGGCAAATCCTTGCAGCACTCAGTGTGGGCGCTGGGAGAATTGATAAATTATCAGGTTTAGACTAGACAACCTCTTTAAAAATGGGTGATAACATTGTGTGCTGGGGGCCCAACTTCTGTGATCCCTAGTGATCCCCAGAACAGGGCTCTAAAACCTGAGAATTGGGAAATACAGAGTCTCATCTTGACTGGAGTTGGTGATGTGCAAAGGCCCCATTACACGGAACGACATGGTCAACGACATCGTTGATATGTCACGGGTTTGGAGGCGTACCAGCGACGTTGTTGCGACCTCGTTGCGTGTGACTCTGGCAAGTTTCTACGATAAATCGTTGGATCGGAGTTGACAGGTTTACCAACATGTTGGAAAACCTGATTATCTCCCAGCAACCTGCTGCATCGTTCTGTGTGACACCGCGATAACGATGTCATTCACGACTTCGCCCATTCACAACTATGAGCAGGGATCGTTCATGGGGTTTGCGAACAATACCTGCTCACAACATCGTTGGTGAGTTGTCCACGATATCTAAATGTGTGACATCTCACCAGCAATGTTGAAATGATGCCAAAAACGACCGCGCCCCCCCGAGACCGTTGGCGATATCGTTTCAACGTTGTGCCGTGTAAGAGGGGTCTTTAGGGAAACAGCAAAGCTTTTTGCTCAGCTTTTTGCAGCACTCACATGAATAGAGTGGATGTCCAGCATCCAAACCTCTGCTCCATTCAAGATGGGACTCTGTAGAGCATGGCTACTGAGCCCCATTCTTCGAATTGTTTGAGGTTCCAATAGTTAGACCACTGGTGATTTGAACGTTTTCGCTTATACCAAAGATATTGAATAACTCCTATCTTAGCAGTCACCCTTTAACATTATTGTTTCCTCTGTTAACACAAGTTTACAAAATTAATTGAATAGTGTTGGTTGCAGTAACTAGTGCCTGTTGATCCTAACCAAGAAGTCAAGTAACAGTGACATGTTTCTGAGGCTTGTGTCATTTTTCAGTGATTTGGTGCTGACACTGGTATCAATTTTCGGCAATGTATAACATCCCATCACTGATAACACAGGCCTGCGATGAAAAAAATACAAGAGAAGTTTTCACAGATTTTTATGTAATTTGGTGTGCCGATTACGAAAATGAGCTCCATTTTTTTTCCATCACGTAAGGATTTTTTTGTAAAACCAAGATCAATATTTTTGCTAAAATCCTATTTAAAAAGGAATTCTGTCGAACAATTGTACATGTAATATCTGGCAACAGTGGTTTTTATCCATTTAAATTTATGTATAAATATACAGAGGCCCCCCTGCTGGCACACGGCCCCCCCATTGGTATACAGATGCCCCCCTGCTGGCACACGGCCCCCCATCGGTATACTGAGACCTCCTGCTGGCACACGGCCCCCCTCCGTATACAGAGGCCCCTTGCCTCCGCATTGATCTCACCCTCCGATGTCTGCAGGCACCCGGGGTCCTCCTACCACTCTCCTCGCTGTATGCCGGGTTTGTTGAGAACGGCGCAGCAGGGATGACGTCATCACTGCGCCCGGCGGTCACATGTAGAACCCGCCGGCATATAGCGAGGAGAGAGGACCGAGGACCCCGGGTGCCTGTGGACATTGGAGGGTGAGATCAATTAGGAGGCAGGGGCCTCTATATACCAAAGGAGGGGCCGTGTGCCAGCAGGGGGGACTCTGTATACTGACGGGGGGGCTCTGTATACCAATGGGGGGGCCGGGTGCCAGCAGGGGGGCCTCTGTATACCGATGGGGGTGCAGTGTGCCAGCAGGGGGGCCTCTGTATATTTACTGTATATACTCGTGTATAAGCCGACCGGTGCATAAGCCGACCCCCCTACTTTTGCCCCCAAAATCCGGGAAAACCTATTGACTCGTGTATAAGCCGAAGGTGGACCCCAGCACAGGTATACAGCCGCCTCCCCAGTGGTATATACAGGCCCCAGCAGTGTTACAGCAGCCTCCCCAGTGGTATATACAGCAGCAGCCCCAGTGGTAGAATACAGCAGCCCCAGCAGTATACACAGCAGCCCCAGTGGTAGTATACAGCAGCTCCAGTGGTAGTATACAGCAGCCCCAGAGGTATATACAGCAGCCCCAGTGGTAGTATAAAGCAGCCCCAGAGGTATATACAGCAGCCCAGAGGTATATACAGCAGCCCCAGTGGTACTATACAGCAGCCCCAGTGGTAGTATACAGCAGCCCCAGCAGCCCCAGTGGTAGTATACAGCAGCCCCAGTGGTAGTATACAGCAGCCCCAGCAGCCCCAGAGGTATATACAGCAGCCCCAGTGGTAGTATACAGCAGCCCCAGTGGTAGTATACAGCAGCCCCAGTGGTAGTATACAGCAGCCCCAGTGGTAGTATACAGCAGCCCCAGTGGTAGTATACAGCAGCCCCAGAGGTATATACTGCAGCAGCCCGCCCGCCACCCCCATCAATATACAGGCCCCCCCCCCCCATTAGTATCCAGGGCCCCCCCTTGCTCCGGAAACCTGTAAAGTAAAATCATTATACGTATCACTGTCCTGTCGCCGCCGTCCCCGCCGCTGCCATCGCGATCCTGCGTCTTCCGGCTTCCTCCGACTAGAGGAAGCCGGAAGAAGACGGATGAAGCCGGAGGATCGCGATGGCAGCGGCAGGGACGGCGGCAACAGGACAGTGATAAGTATAATGATTTTACTTTACAGGTTTCCGGAGCAAGGGGGAAGGGGGGGGGATACTAATGGGGGGGGGGCATGGATACTGATGCGGGTTGCAGGCGGGCTGCTGCAGTATATGACTCGCGTATAAGCCGAGGGGGGTACTTTTCAGCCCAATTTTTGGGCTGAAAAACTCGGCTTATACGCGAGTATATACGGTATACATAAATTTGAATGGATAAAAACCACTGTTGCCAGATATTACATGTACAATTGTTCGACAGAATTCCTTTTTAATAGGATTTTAGCAAAAATATTGATCTTCATTTTACAAAAAATTCTTACGTGATGGAAAAAAATGGAGGTCATTTTCCTAATCAGCACACCAAATTACATAAAAATCAGTGAAAATGTCTCTTGTATTTTTCAAAAAATTAAATTTGGCAGGGTTGTGTAATTCACCTTTTTATATTTTATATAAAAACCAACATGCAGGGGAGGAGAGAACTACATGACACTCTTTGGTCAACAATGGTGGACAATTTAGATAATGTATTACGTAGCCCCCAATGTACTTCATTTTGAAATTATTGTATGAAGACCTGTGGAAATAGTATACAATTAGACTATGAATCATTAGAGCAAGCTTGTTCTGCTGCACGCTAAGCTCAGAAAAAGATATACCATATATATATATATATATATATATATATATATATATATATATACATACAGTTGTGGCCAAAAGTATTGACACGCCTGCAATTCTGTCAGATAATACTCAGTGATTGCAATAAAAAATTATTTGGTATTATCTTCATTTAATTTGTCTTAAATAAAAAACACAAAAGAGAATGAAGCAAAAAGCAAAACATTGATCATTTCACACAAAACTCCAAAAATGGTCCAGACAAAAGTATTGGCACCCTCAGCCTAATACTTGGTTACACAACCTTTAGCCAAAATAACTGTGATCAACCGCTTCTGGTAACCATCAATGAGTTTCTTACAATGCTCTGCTGGAATTTTAGACCATTCTTCTTTGGCAAACTGCTCCAGGTCCCTGATATTTGAAGGGTGCCTTCTCCAAACTGCCATTTTTAGATCTCTCCACAGGTGTTCTATGGGATTCAGGTCTGGACTCATTGTTGGCCACCTTACAAGTCTCCAGTGCTTTCTCTCAAACCATTTTTTAGTGCTTTTTGAAGTGTTTTGGGTCATTGTCCTGCTGGAAGACCCATGACCTCTGAGGGTGACCCAGCTTTCTCATACAGGGCCCTACATTATGCTGCAAAATTTGTTGGTAGTCTTCAGACTTCATAATGCCATGCACACGGCCAAGCAGTCCAGTGCCAGAGGCAGCAAAGCAACCCCCAAAACATCAGGGAACCTCCGCCATGTTTGACTGCAGGGACCGTGTTCTTTTCTTTGAATGCCTCTTTTTTTTCTCCTGTAAACTCTATGTTGATGCCTTTGCCCAAAAAGCTTTATTTTTGTCTCATCTGACCAGAGAACATTCTTCCAAAACGTTTTAGGCTTTCTCAGGTAAGTTTTGATAAACTCCAGCCTGGCTTTTTTATGTCTCGGGGTAAGAAGTGGGGTCTTCCTGGGTCTCCTACCATACAGTCCCTTTTCATTCAGACGCCGACGGATAGTACGGGTAGACACTGTTGTACCCTCGGACTGCAGGGCAGCTTGAACTTGTTTGGATGTTAGTCGAGGTTCTTTATCCACCATCCGCACAATCTTGGGTTGAAACGTCTCGTCAATTTTTCTTTTCCGTCCACATCTAGGGAGGTTAGGCACAGTGCCATGGGCTTTAAACTTCTTGATGACACTGCGCACGGTAGACACAGAAACATTCAGGTCTTTGGAGATGGACTTGCAGCCTTGATATTGCTCATGCTTCCTCACAATTTAGTTTCTCAAGTCCTCAGACAGTTCTTTGGTTTTCTTTCTTTTCTCCATGCTCAATGTGGTACACACAAGGACACAATACAGAAGTTGAGTCCACTTTAATCCATGTCAACTGGCTGCAAGTGTGATTTAGTTATTGCCAACACCTGTTAGGTGCCACAGGTAAGTTACAGGTGCTGTTAATTACACAAATTAGAGAAGCATCACATGATTTTTCTAACAGTGCCAATACTTTTATCCACCCCCTTTTTTATGTTTGGTGTGGAATTAGATCCAATTTGGCTTTAGGACAATTCTTTTTGTGTTTTTTCATTGAAGACAAATTAAATGAAGATAATAATACCAAAGAATTTGTGATTGCAATCATTTTCAGGAAGAAACTGAGTATTATCTGACAGAATTGCAGGGGTGTCAATACTTTTGGCTACAACTATATATGATCTGTCACGCAAGAACATAATATTTACTCTACTCCAACTGCAAAGTGATTTTTGCGCAAATTGTCACTTTTATAACAGTGTGAGGGATTCCTGTGCTGGACAGGAAAAGAAAAAAAGATATATGCAGCTGTTATGGTTTCCAATAAAAAACATTGGGAATCTGTCAATAGGTATTTGCCACCTAACCTGAGAATAGCGTAATGTCAAGACTCTTAAGGCCCTGTCTCACATAGCGACCGCGCCAGCGATCCCGACAGCGATAACGACCTGCCGGGATCGCTGGAGCGTCGTTACCTGATCGCTGGGGAGCTGTCAAACAGGCAGCTCTCCCCAGCGATCAGGTCCATGGGAGCCACCTCCCACATCGCTGAAGGCCATGTCAGCGTCCTACCTGATTAGCGCTGCCTGTAAGCAGGGAGGACGCTGGTAACTATGATAAACAGCAGGTATCCAGGCAGCACGCGCTACCTAGATACCCGGTGTTTGTCATAGTTACCAGCGTTATCCCTGCTTACAGGCAGCACTAAGCAGGGAAAATGCTGGTAACTATGATAAACAGTGGGTATCTAGGCAGCGCGGGTATCCAGGCAGCGCGCGCTGCCTAGATACCCGCTGTTTATCATAGTTAGCAGCATCCTCCTTGCTTACAGGCAGCGCTAACCAGGGAGGACGCTGGTAACCATGGTAAATACCAGGTATCTAGGCAGCGTGCGCTGCCTAGATACCCGGTGTTTACCATGGTTACCAGCCAGTGAGGTCACTGATTGTTGGTTTCTCGCTGTCACACGAAGCGATGTGTGCTGACCAGCGGGAAACCAACGATCAAAAAATGACCCGCAGCACTTTGCAGCGATCAGCGACCTCACAGCAGGCGCCTGATCGCTGCTAAGTGTCACACAGAACGACATCGCTGGACAGATCGTTGTAACATCACAGTTACAACGATCTCTCTAACGATATCGTTATGTGAGGCAGGGCCTTAATTCTAGCAATATATCACTTACTGGACTGCTTGCTTTAGTTCTGATAAGAATTATCAGATAATCATGAGAAGAATAGTAAACCTACTGCCAGGTAGCCCTCCGTATTCATGAGTTTTGTATAACCCTAGCTTGCACCACTGATTGGCAGCTTTCTTTATGCACTGTACATAGGTAGAAAACTCAGTGGTGTGGGCGGGTTATAAAGAGCTCAGCATTCAGAGAACTGGTAGATCTGCAGCAGATAAAACAGGGATTTTATCAAAACAACACCAAGCAGCCAAATACATCACTGGAATCAGGCTCCCTGACATCATGTATTTCTCAGACAGGGTAACTTCTTGACAGATTTTCGTCAAGCTTCTGACAAGGATACTATTTTCAGCCATATTGAAATTAATAGTTGCTGCAGTGACAGCCATCAGTATGAGAAATCACATGGCATCATTTATATTCTTCAATGTTAAGGTTGTTTGCCTATAACTAAAATAAAACCAAATTAAAAACACAACTCCTAGCTGTGATAACGACTAACATTAGTATTAGCAGACGCATTGCAGACAATTCCTACAACAATGCAGCCATATTGTGGGACAATAGAAGACTAGTACATTCAGTAACCTTGGAAATTAAAACTGCTCAATACAGACAAAATATTTCTAGCTAAGAGACAGAGATCTTTGACATTTCATGGCTAAGAAGTGTAACCTTCTGTGTGCTGCAAATTCCTTCCTACCAGTGATATCGATCATAGTTTTACTTTGGGGGCATGAGACAGAAAGATATTACTGCCAATTATCTCCAGGGTTTGTTCAAAGTCTGGTGGACTGACGTCATGAACTGTGATATCCGGCACATAAAAATTAATGCTCCGTTCATTCCTTTTTGTTGTTTGCTCAGTCCCCAGGATATGAGTTACACAGAGGATGTGAAAAGTGACATATAGAGGTATCCGTCATCCATAGACACCATGTTATACAAGCACATAATGTGCATAAACTCCTTACTGGACTTCTCACAATGTCAATGTCACATAAAAAAGCAAACAAATCAAAGAAGGTTGATTAAGCAAATGAGATGCAAAACTTACTTTTATTTAATTGATGAAAAAAGCACTATACAAAAGGCTGAAAGAACTGGAGTATCCATACGTTCTCCACATGAAAGTGCACAATCTACAATCTCCCAACCCATGCAACATAATTTGCCTGAATGTAAAGTTTGGAGAGCCATAACCTGTTCAAATACAGATCACAGTGGGAACAGCACTTGGAACATCTCAAAAAGTGATTAGCAGACTGTGGAACCGTTTTTAAGGGAGCAGTACAGTACAAAGACGAGAGCAGGGTTGCCCATTTGCCACAACAGCAAGACATGACCGCTGCTTGACCGTGTTGGCAAGAAGGAGCAGGCACAGCAATGCAACAGAGTTCCGGGAACAGTTTCTGGCTGACACTAGATGTCAGATGTGTACCCAGACCACACAAAATAGGCTCCACTGTGTTGGACAGCATGCCCAGCGACTAACAGTATACCATCCATTATCTTCTGAACAAATATACTGATTCACTGTTAGGGTATTTGCACACATTATTTAGTTATAGAAACTTCAGCACCAAACCTGCATCTCCTGGCAGCAAAAACACACCAAAAATGCAATGTTTTTATGCTTTTTTTCCATGCGTCTTTCATGCACGGAGTGTAAAAAATGCTGCAGATTTATTTCTGCACAATTCAGCAAAGGAAAAAAAAACCTTCAGAATTCTCATTGACATTGCTGGCATAAGGATTGTAAGGAAACTGCATTAAAAACACATGAAAAAAAACCTTCAAAAATGCACTGTGTGCAAAGGGACGTAATCAGATAGATATACCGTATGTGATTCACAAAAAAAAAATATATATAATGTAATGCAGCGACTTGCTGCATTGCCAAATTGTCTGCTGGGGTTGGGTCCTGGCTGGCCACGTACTTCCTTATGTGTGTGTCACATCGCATATAGGTTGGTCTCTGTGATGCAAGCAACATCTCTGTGTGTTTGGGAGTGGTTGGGATGCCATCTTCCTGGAGACACACTGGAGACACACTTCAGGTGTTTGAGGTCGGATGTAGCTCCTGGAGATATACTCTGTCCGGAGACAGAGTTAGGGGATCTGTTATGACCCCTTGAGAAGACCCAGCAGTGGATAAACTGCAGAGCCTAATAAGTGCAGCTCTGACGGTGCAGAGTTAACCCGCAACACTAAAGTGGCCAGACCCAGCAAAGGCAATGGATTATGATTTATGTGGACTCTGATTTATTACCTGCTGAAGTTAAAGGACTATATGGAAATTGCTATTTGTCTGAATGTCAGTTCTGGGCCTAAGGGTACCTTTACACGCCGCTACAAACCGGGTGCTTCACGTGCACGAGCACGTAACAACGGATACAAACGGTAACCGCATCGCCTTTACACGCCGCTATAAGGTGCACTACAGAAGGTTGAATCTATCTCTGGATGCACCGCCGGGTGCCACAAGTTACCTTGTGTAGAGCACCTTACCTCATTTACACACCGTAACAGAAGGTAATATGGAGGACCTGGTGCAGCAGGGACAACACATAGGCGTGCCAGAATTGTGGATTACGAGAATTTCGCACGTGATAGGACAAAGCAATAACATCATGATTGGCCAGCCAGCGCAGGAGGCAGACTAATACATGACGCTCGAGCTATTGTGTAGGTTGACTGGTCAGCTCCTTAAATACGGCGCTCTACGCAGCAACAACCAATCGCAATGCAGGAGCTTCCTCCAATGATCGCTGAAGGGGGGCAGTTTCCCGGAGCCTGTGTCACGCCCCAGGTAGATAGCAAGGTGTAGAAACAACCCTCTGTTCCTTATTTACACGCCGATACAGGCCGCTACCATCGGGTTGAAATCAACCTGTTTTAGAGCTCGGCTCTGAAACAGGTGCCGCAAGTGACGGGTGGAAACAACGTCTTTACACGCCGCTACCTCGGGTTGATTTGGCGGTGCAAGATACATTTCTCTCATCTACCCGGTTGTTTCTACCATGTTGTAGCGGCGTGTAAAGGTACTCTAAGTGGTTTATGGATGTGATAAACAAATGGACTAATTTATATAGCAAATGAGTGCTGTATGCATCTGTCTGCTAGAAAGTGAGTTCCCCCAACTGGCTACGTAAGCGCTACATCAAATTTTGGTGGAGAATGCGGGCATTGCAACCTGGTTGCTAGCGGCAACGGATCAGGTGCACATGTGAAGATTAAAGCATCTGGCTGTAACTCGGTGGGGTTAGGAAGGTTGTCATTGCACTCAAGCAAGGTTTGCTGTGGCATGGTGAGGCCACGAAAATTTTTCGGGGAGAGCTGTGCAGAGTGCCTGGTGTGAACAACATACAGCAACACCCATGAGTTCAGCAGTATCCCCAGACGGAATGAAGATGGGGTTAGATGACCAGCTGCAAATGCTCTTCAGCAAACTGGAATGTCCTAAACAAATGCAGGAGCTGATAAAACGGCTGTGAAGGGAGCTGCAAATGAACCTGAAGGTATGAGCGGTTAAAGTGCCTGTTACAATTCGCATCAGCAGGTATTTGTCAAGCAGCATCAGGCATGTGAGAGGAAGCAACAGAAGCATAAGTATAAGAAGCAGCAATATAAGAAGCAACAACAGGTATTTGAGAAGCAGGCGTGTGAGAAACAACAACAGAAGCTGCTGCACGGAACATCAGGACATGGTGCAGTAACGATAGGAGCTGTTGGGACATTATGGAATGGCGGCACAGACCATTTTTTTTGAGTTCTCCTGTTGGCGCCGGTTCCATCCCAGGATGCCAAGGGAGAAACTTAGATATGCTGTGAACTGGGTCCTAAGACTATTGTGGGGTATCTATGGAATTTACCCCCCACAGGTGTGGTTGCCCAAAAGGCGCAGAGTCTCAAAAGGGGTTGGTTCGCACAAAAGGGAGTGGAGACCGAAAAATGGGTGGTTGCACAAAAGAGGCAGAGACCCAAAAGGCGGTCAGCATCCAAAACCAAAATTGGTTGCTGTTCGTGTATTTGTTTAACGTGTTCGTACCCCTAAGTGTGGCAATTCAGAAGAAGGTGTGACAAAGGAAAATGGTTGGAATCCATAATTTAGAAACATGACAGTTAAAGTGAATAATATCAATGTGACCGTTGAAAACAGTGTAGCTCTAGAAGAAGGGGCTGATATCAAAGTGGGAGGTGACTTGTTAGTCACAATACTAGGGAAAGTGGCACTGACTCCAGAACGGACTGTGACACTACTAAAGTAGAAAGAAAGTGCAATCAGGGAGAGTCAAACGAGGTTAGAAAGTCCCGATCTTGTCGCCGAAGGCACAAGGGCTACAAAATATTTGCTCATGTAACCCTTGCTGAAAGTATAAAGAAAATGCAATGATGAGTGCCTCTATTCCAAGTGTGAATCCTAATTAAGAAGCAGAGGAGATCAGGAAGGAAGATGAGGCGATGTTGACAGTAGCAACCTCCGATGCACTGACAGACAACAAAGAAGACCAGGGAAAGTGTCGGCCGAGAAGATGGTAGGTGTGACGTCTCCTGTGTCTAACCAGGTAACTGAGGATCTTTCAGCAGACAACATCATTGATGTGTATGGTGCCATGGCCGAGAAGGTTGAAGACTCCAAAGACTTTGTGGTTGAAGAGACGGAGGGTGGGAAACCTTCTGAAGCGGACATCGTTGAGATCCAAGAAAAGGTTTGAAGATGAGGCTGCAGATTGCCCTAGAGACAGGTGAAGTGGCAGAGGTTGTGGGTGAAGCAGCAGGGACCCTAGGTGGATAATCAGACGTGTTGGGGTGCAGAATTCCAGAGCATGGGGGATATTCGGGAGAAATCTTGGAGGCGGTTGTGTGAGGAACAGATAAGTGTGGAGGAGAAAAGGAGGTCTTGGAAGGATCGAAGATTACATGAGGGAAGATAGTGGGAGATTAGTTCAGAGATATAGCAAGGAGACAGGTTATGGATGGTTTTGTAGGTCAGTGTTAGTAGCTTGAACTGGATTCATTGGGGAATTAGGAGCCAGTGAAGAGATTTGCAGAGAAGAGAAACAGGGGAGTAGTGGGGAGAGAGTTGGATTAATCGTGCAGCAGAGTTGAGGACAGACTGGAAAGGTGCAAGAATGTTAGCAGGGAGGCCACAGAGGAGGATGTTGCAGTAGTCGAGGTGGGAGATGATGAGGGCATGTAAAAGAATTTTAGTAGATTGAGGGCAGAAGAAAGGACGGATTTTGGAAATATTTTGAGTTGGAGTCAGCAGGAGGTGGCGAGAGTTTGGATGTGTGGTTTGAAGGACAGGGCAGAGTCGAAAGTTACCCCGAGGCACCAAATTTCAGGTGTGGGAGAGAGCAGGATGCCATTTACCATAATAGATAGATCAGGTGGTAAAGATGAAAGATGGAATGGAGGAAAGATGATAAGTTCGGTTTTGTCTACGTTGAGTTTTAGGAAGCGAGAGGAGAAGAAAAAGGATATGGCTGACAGGCACTCCGAGATTCTGGACAGCAGAGAGCTGACATCTGGGCCAGAGAGGTAGATCTGAGTGTCATCCGCATACAGGTGGTACTAAAAGCCATGGGACTTTACGAGTTGTCCTAGGCCAAGGGTATAGATGGAGAAAAGTAGGGACCCCAGGACAGAGCCTTGTGGGACTCCAACAGAGAGAGGGCGGGATGAGGAGGCAGTGTGGGAGTGGGAAACCCTAAATGTGTGGTTGGAAAGGTATGAGGCAATCCAGGACACGGCAAGGTATGAAGCGAATACCTCCTTTAATAATGCAAGCTTGGCTGATTTGGTGGATGTGAGAGCCAAGATAAGGGAGCTCAAGGAGATGCTGCAAGTCCATTTGAAGAAAGAGAAACTTCAGAGACAGGCTGTCGAGAGCCGATTGGGTGCAGTGGAGACAGAGGTTTGAGAGAACTCTGTTGGAAAAGGAGCAGTTGGAGCAGGAAGAGCTTCGGAGATGGGCTGTTGAGAGGCGAGTAGCTGAGTTGGAGGAAGAAGTTTCTGAGCTCAAAGGTTGCCTGGCAAAGTACCAGTCAGTGAATGAGATAGCCTTGGAGAAGGAGGAGTGACAAGTATCCCTCCTGGTCAAACAGGACGAAGAAGCTGAAACTCAGTTGGTCGTGAGACCTTAGCTGGATGATCGTTTAGAGACCACCAGTGAGAGAGAAACTTCTCTGTACAAGTGCCTTATAGATGTACCTGAAGACTTGAGAGAAGAATGCTGCAGAGTGTAAGTGCATGAAGAGTTTAAGAAGGCAGAGGGAACCTGTAAGGGTACCTTTACAAGCCGCAATTTTTGGCGGCGATAGGAGGCAATCTAACGTGCGCGTGCACATTTTTCATGGTTGCCTCCGAACGCCGAAGGTGCTTTTACACGCCACAATTTCGCCCTCAACCTAAGGCGATGTGTCGTCCCGAAAGTTCGCACACCAACAGTGGGAAACATCCGGTAGACTCCCGACGCCACTTCACACGCCGCAATCCCCAAAGGAATTTGGGCATACCTGTTCAGCGCGGCGAGAACATAGGCGTGCCAAATTGTTGTACACCGCACCCCAAACACAATCATTGGACAACGCAATAGCGTTATGATTGGCCAGCCTGCTCTGGAAGGCTGGCTATACATGAAGCCATTGCCATTGTGTGGTGGTGAATGGTCAGCTGTTCAAATATGGCGCCCTGTGAAGTAGCAGCCAATGGAAACTCAGTAGCCCCCACCAATCATCGCTGACGAAGCGTGGTCTCCAGCACGCTGTGGCATGCCTACGGGAAATTACTAGGCAACGCAGATTCCATCCCTATCGCCCCTTCACTCGCCAAAAGCTGGAAATTTCGCCTTCATGATTGCCTCTGATTTTGGAGCAGTGCTGTGAAATCGGAACCAGGCGCTACCTTTTTTATCGCCACCAAATTCCCCAAATACACGCTGCAATTTCACAGTGATGGTGATGGGGTTACAGACTGCCGGTCAGATTTCTCCCCGCGGTGGCGGCGTGTAAAGGTACCCTAAGATGTACTCAACCTCAGAAGTTAACCAGCTGGTGGTCCTGTCCGAAACCAAAGTCACAGTTAAGAGGGTGGCTATCCTAAGTGACATGCACTGGCGATGTGTTTGCACGACGCGGATTATCTGGTTGAAGACTAAAGAAGCCATTAGACAGCTGGAGAATATGAGGAAAGCTAAATGTCTGCTGTAAGTAGTCATCTGGGTGCCTCTAGCTCTGGTGAGAAAACTCATTGAGAGAAATGGCGAAGTCATGCAAAAAATGGTAAAGAAGTCTGGGGTGATGAAAGTAAGCAGTCCACGTGGTCACCAGGACTGGATACCTGATGTATCCAGTATGGTGTCATTCTTGGCTGTAGAAACGGAAGAAAATCTTTCATATATTCAAATACTGATGGAATACCGGGTGATCTACCTGCAAGAGGTAGAATAGTTGTATCTCACAAGACTGCGAGTGGAAAGAGAGCGTCACCTGAGCAGCAGAAGAATGCAGCCATCTGTAAATTGTGAGACCCAACAAAGAAGGGCCCTCCAAATAATAGAATGGCTATAGCAGAAGTTAGAGACATTCCAAGACGTCCTGAGGATAATGGGCATTGGTTCAGAGGTAGTGAGTCCTCCAATAACTCAAGTCTGAGAGGTCCATGCAAAGACCCCAATAGAGTATGGGACAGTACAGAGTCGGACCTGACCTTAGATACAAGGGAAAGTGACTCGCACTGTTGTATTGACCGCTGGGGGCAGGGGAGGTCTGACAAGGTTACAACTCAGAAATATGACTTGATGAAGTCTGATAGTGAGTTATTCACAAGGGACAAGCTAGTGACAATGACGGATTGTAGGTCCCTAAGGAATGGGCTATTATTGAAGACTCATGCTCCATGATCTGAGCAGTGCAAAATTCAAGTACATGGATTCTGTGTGAACTGTAGGTTATAATGTGATTGCGTATATCATGTGTTCAATACCGTGCGCTTGAACAAGAGGGGGAGGATATGTGATGCAGTCGCTTGCTGCATTACCAAAATGTCTGCTGTGGGAGAGTCCTGGCTGCCACGTACCTCCCCATGGGTGTGTTACATCTCATATAGGTTGACTCCCTCTTGATCACATGGTCTATGTGATGCAAACAAGGTCTGCTAAATCTGGTGTTTACGAACCAAGTTGGAAGTTGTGAGCCACACTTCACCGGCCCAGGAGCCACATGTTGAGGATCCTGTGTTACAGCAATCTAAATATGGAGCTATTAGAGAGATAAGTGCTTGGTACTGGCCCATTTTGCTGCTAAGGCTTTGTATATACTGTTGGCATATTGTGCTGCTATTAATCTTGCTATCATGGCTGCACATTGCTGCACAATGACTGTGCAATGACTGCACATTTTTATACTGGTATTTTTTTATGATGCCCTTATGCTGTCATATCCTATTAGCCAGCATGACAATATGCAGCTAACAATCATGCTGTGCTGCTAATTATCATGTATTGCTGCTATTCTGGTTACGAAATTATATCCTATTAACTAGCGACACAAATGTTAAAAATGTCTTTATATTTATACGGTATCATTCTGATTGGCAATATAAGTACTAACATTTCCTCTATATATCCACATTTTTGCATGCATATTGCCTTATAGTTCTCTTTATTTGGGGTTACTAGTGCCTGTTGACATCCAGTCCTGTCCTACTGCCCAGTCTACTATGGTACCATTTATGGGCTACATATTTCAGTGCAAGTCTCTACTTCCACTCCATATCTGCGCATTTTAGCTGTTGGTAATAGACATGGCATATAATGAAATTCTCTAATATTAATAGCAAAATTCTTTGATCTGTATTATCCTTGCCAATATTTTACAAAAGGTTTTTTTTTTCATTATACATAAATAATTTGGTTTTGTTTATATTGTTTGTTTGCCTATTAAATTAAATTAACTCATGTTCCCAGGCATTCATTTACTTGCCCAGCATAGCCCCCCAACTCATCGCTGGAGCATATGATTTAGGATTAGGGACGCTTTGTCTTTAATCATACAATAAAATATAAATATGTGAATCACAGCCATGTATTGCTCTGTAAAGCTCAGTAATTACATTATTGTGTGTCACACGCTGAATCTTCAATGAATGATCAAAGTGCACCTGCGCTGCTAAGGGACCACCTCCAAGAGCAGCCAAAATGACAAGTCAGCCAGCGAGCAAGCGTGCCAAATTAATCAGGAAGGATGGAGAATGGCTCTGCTAACTTCAGTCTGATGAACTAAAAATCTGCAAAAGTCTTATGCCTTCAAAATGTATACTATAAATATACGCAAAAAATGGAATAACACTAATGATGATTACTAGACTGTAAACCAAGGATGTACAAAATACACCGTATTTTCCGCACTATAAGGCGCACCTAAAAGACTAAGATTTTCCCAGAAATCATAAGTGCGCCTTATAGTGCGGTGTGCCTTATATACGGATTTTTCCAGGAGAATTGATGTACGGTTCTATATGCAGAGTGCTAAGGGGGTGCCATTTGCCTGCAAATATTTGGCACCCCAAAGAAAATAAGGCATACCTGTGCGCCACAATATCCTCCATCCCCGCCATCCCCCTCGTCCGGTGCCCTCCTGGCATCGCTGTGCGGGGGCCCGATCACCAGCCGCCGTTCCCACCATCCATGCTGTCTGGTGCCGGTGCCCGCCTCGCATCACTGTGCGGGGACGCGATCACCAGCCACCATCCCCGCTGTCCGGTGCCCGCTGCGCGCTGCATCGCGCCGCATGAAGGCCGCGCTCACAGCCCAGGAGCCCATCAGCCAATTACAGCTCCGCCCAGGAGCCTTGAGCCAATCCGAGGCCAGCTGACGTCAGCCCATAGCCTCTGATTGCTGAGGGTCCAGCACTGTGATTGGCTGTGGGCTCCAGCGCTGTGATTGGCTGAGGGCTCCAGCGCTGTGATTGGCTGAGGCTCCAGCGCTGTGAGTGCCTTGCCACACAGGTATACAGTACAGTAAGCAAAAGTATAAAAAGTAAAAATCAGCTTGTGTGTGCATGTGTGTGTGTGTGTGTCTCTGACTGTGTGGGATGCTGGAGGTGTGTGGGAGGCTACAGAGGGATGCTGGAGGGTGATGGGAGGCTACAGAGGGATGCTGGAGGGTGATGGGAGGCTACAACAGGGATGCTGGATGGGTGATGGGAGGCTACAGAGGGATGCTGGAGGGTGATGGGAGGCTACAGAGGGATGCTGGAGGGTGATGGGAGGCTACAGAGGGATGCTGGAGGGTGATGGGAGGCTACAGAGGGATGCTGGAGGGTGATGGGAGGCTACAGAGGGATGCTGGAGAGTGATGGGAGGCTACAGAGGGATGCTGGAGGGTGATGGGAGGCTACACAGGGATGCTGGAGGGTGATGGGAGGCTACAGGCTTTTTTTATTTATGGTAATATGGTGCGCCTTATAATCCGATGCGCCTTATATATGGACCAAGACGGCTTAAAAGTCATTTTTTGAGGGTGCGCTTATAATTGGTGCGCCTTATGTCGAAAAATACGGTAGCTTAATTACCAAGCCATTCCAGGAGCCAAGTTTGCTTTTTCAAGTGGTTTAACAGTAATAAGCGGTTATAGACAAAAATCCACAACGAAGCATCGAAGTGCATTGTCAAATGGGATTCTAGGATTTTCCCCTGAGATTATGACATATTTCACAATGCATTGGAGATAGGAAGGCTGCAGTCCACATCAATGGGATAAATGTCAATACAATATTCCTGAGTAGTTAGCAGTGAAGTTTTCACTTGCTTTGTTTTACTAAGGCTCATCCAGACCTGTTTTTTTATTTTTTATTCTGTACTTGTGCTATCTATGCTTTTCAAAGATAGTATCTGTACCTGAAATAGTGAATCAAACCATTGATGTCAATGATTTTTGACGTTAGGGTGGGTCTGCATAAAAACGTGCAGACATGTCCAATTTTAATTCGAATGTTGGATCAAAATTGGCAATGTAAGTCTATGGATCCATGAAAAAATAGACAGCACACGAGTTCTATCTGTTTTTCATGGAGTGCTAAATAGGAAGACAAAAAAATTACCGTAGGTTATTTTTTCTCATTGATAAAAACAAATGAAACTCGATCCAAACTGACACTGACTAAACTCTAATGACACCTGAATCAGAAACACTGATGAAACTTAGAAACATTTTCTATTACAAGAAAATTACTGACATCTAAATAATTATGGTGATAGCGCAATTTAGTCAATTGAAACTGGTGGAAAGAATTGCCCTTATCAGCTGAAGTTGGTGGCATTGGCCTAAATTGAAATGTGTATGGGGGCCTTCTGATGACATATCAATGAAGGCGAGGGTGAGCAAGTCAATTTAAAGGGGTTATCCAAGATTCAGGCCAAAGAATGTGCCTATGCACTAATAAACAGGTAGCTGCCAACTACCTTCCTGCTGTGCCAAGCAATGGTCACCACCATTCCCCACCGATACATACTGGCTCTGTCAGTGATTTTTCAGCTTCTACTCGCATCAAGCCTGCAGAGGGGTGGCTTCTCAGTGCCGAGGTCACACTGATTGATAGCCAGGTCCCGCAATCAGGTAGGTCCTGCCCCTTCCACAGAGTAGAGCGGAAAAACCATTGCCACTCTCTTTACCCCACCATGTCCCCAGCTGGTTCAGTCACCAGGCAGATAGATGGCAGCTACTTGCCTGTTAGTGTTTAGGCACTTTTTTTTTACATAAAAATCCTGCATAATCCCTTTAAATGGGATGTTCAGTCTAAATCCATACGTCTGCAGTAACTCTATGCAACTGCAGACACCAGAATCCTCACATCGCACACACTATGCGCTGTGAGAATTTGCTGGTCTTAGGCCCCTTTCACATCAGCGTTTTTTTAAATCGCGGCAGATGCGGTGAAAAAACTGCATCTGCCGCGATTACCGCATACCGGCTGCACTTGCAGCATGGTTGCGGCAAGCCCCATACAATGTATAGGCGGGTATGCGGCAAGTGCGGTTTTGGTACTTGCGGCAGCTGCGGCCGCGAAAAAAACCGCGGTCAGCCTGGTATGATGCAATATCCTACGCCTAAAAGGGTGCACTTTGCTCACTGCAAGTGTATGTGGTGCAGTGTGAGTATTCCTAAGTCTGCCGTCACATAGAGTGAGTGCAGGTCTATGAATTTAAACTTGACAAACCCTCCAAATCCTGACCTTTTTATTCTTCAGGAGATAAGCAGTTGCTTAAGCTAGCGCTGTTTGGCAGGAACTTTTTCTGCTGGTCCCTTCAAAAACACATTACAGCGCGTCTGTCTGCTGTTGTATGAGTATGACAAGCTGCACTGTCTCTGCACGGGATGATATATCCCTTGATTAACTGAATGTGCTGATAAAATGACAGCTGATTACCAGTTTCAGAAAATTCCAAATTCAAATGAAATAAATAGAACTGTATTTCTTGCATTTAGAAAATAACAGCCACACACACACACACACACACACACCGGTATATCTATATATACAAAATAATCTAATTTTGGCTACAGCTTGATCTGCAGATGTAATACTGTGCGGCCAACGTTGCATTTGGGAGGGGGGGGTGAGTCCTTTTAACAAAAGTATTCAAACCTCAATTCAGTTTGCAGACGCACAAGATGCTTTCCATTCTATTGTAGAAGACAAGTATACAAGCAGCGCAGGTGGGGGGAGAAGGAGAAGTTGATCAACTTCCTTTTCCACTGATGATGGTTTACAAATGGAATTAAGCTGATTAGCAATTAGACTCCTGCATTATGTCAAATTGCATGTATGCAGTCAGTTTGGTGTTAACGCTGCTTCAATGAAAAGTAGAAAACAAGCACAGCTGCTCCAGTGATCTGCCAGCAGCTTTACGTGCAGCTGTGTAAGGGATGACTCTGTGCTACATTTCATAAATCCTCATCTGGCACACTAGATGAATCTTAGCAATCCAAGAGTATAGAAAGTGATATCATCTCAACTCATCCATCTCGTAACAAAGAAAGAAAACAAACAAAAGGATAAATCGCTAGCCGCTGATTACCAACCTGTAGCTCATTAACCATGATCATGGGTCTGGCTGCCTAATGAGGAGCGATGCATCCCATCTTTTATAGTAAACCTTCTTGAGAGTTGGATTTCAAAATAGTTACAGGCTCGAAAGGATAGAAATGTATTACAACATCCAACCATGCACCGTGTCTGCTGAATTCTGGCTGGGTTAGACACTTTTACGGATCATAGACCCTCGATTAGTAAGGTTCAACCTTTGGCAAATACCAGGGGAGTCAAAACTAACGTAGACATGGTGTCAAGATCTACTAAAGCAAGTCATAGAAAGATATGGAAGACTTAATGGCTCATACTGGCCTTTTAAAAACTGTTCAGGATACAGGAAAACCTTTTGTGTAAAACACTTAATATCAAACTAAATTAACTTCTTCACTGTACTGGATCTTGAAGGGCTTGTCCCACAAACAAAGTACATTTTAATAGCTCTAGGAATATAATTTCCACAATCAGATGTGTTAACATAATGTTCCTCTGCTGAAATAATATTATAAATGTGCATCTGAATGAAATGCACTTTTGTTCAACCCCTTTCTTGACAATCGTTCTTAAACTGTAAGACTGAGTGTACACCAGAAGCCCACCAACATCACACATATGATCTCCTCATACAAAATAAACTTATGATTACAATGATAAACCGAAAACTATTTTTCTGAAATAGAAACAAAGTCACACCACATCAAATTTTCCCCGCCATCCTCACAGACATGAATCATTCCAAGCACAGTAGGCATATTATCTGTGATGAGACTTTTTTACGAGCATTATTGAAATTTACATTTTTTTTTTTACACAATTACAGACTGCGAGTACCCTGCCAAAGAATCTGAGGCAGGAAGTGTGAAAAATACTCATTTATTTCCTTCCTCATGCAAGTCTATTTTGCATAATGACATTTTTAGCATACAGAACGTGATGCTTTGGGAGAAGAGAACAGACCTACTAATGCTGTCAGCTCACCTTTATCTTTGACAGAAGAGCATCGATGGACAACTCCAGGTCCTTCACCTGTTTGCTCATCTCTGGCTTCCCTTCTTTAAGAGCATTGACAACTTCATTGAATTTGATAAGCCTGGATTTAGAGTGCGTACTTGCATCACACCTTCAATTCTTTAAAATAAAATGGAAATAATATTTAAAAAAGGCAGAAAGTATATTGCCGTCCTCTGCATATACTCAAGCACCTACTATATCTTAGCATTTCTGTCTTTTACATACAAGCCTCAACATTAAAATTACAACACCAAGAAGAAAAAAATGTGGAATTGTGAAAATTACAGGACCGATAGACATAGGATTGGTATGCAAATAAACAAAAAAAATTAACAACATTTCCAAAGCACCTTAATTTATTCAGTATTGAGTATGAGCACCACACACAGAACTAAACGCACCTGCATGCCTTGGCTGCTATGAATTATTATTATAGTGCCATTTATTCCATGGTGCTTTATATGTGAAAAGGTGTATACATAATAAAAACAAGTACAATAATTATCAACAATACAAGGCACAGTCGGGTATGCATTATTGGTTGTCTAAGAATGTTTTGCCACACTTAATGCACCAAGGCACGCAAATCACCAATATCCACTGCTGGCAGCTCTTTTTGCAATGGTTGACTAATAAAATCCCAGATATGATTGATGGGAGACAAGTGTACAGAATCTGCAGGCCATGATGGCATGTTCAGACCACGCAGACGGCTCACAGTTTCAGGAGCAACACATGGCTTTGCAATGTCATGTTGAAAATGGCTGGGACACCTTATTTTCTCTCACCAACAGCAATCATGGTGATGGGAGACATCAATGGAATAAAAGTAGCACAACGCTTGGCTTGTAGTCCAATGCCATGCATATACCTTCTGAAGGTTTGTGTATATTCTGACTGATGTCTTAAGCCCCCGTCACACTAAGCGAGATCACTAGCGAGATCGCTGTTAAGTCACCAATTTGGTGACGCAACAGTGACCTCGCCAGCGATCTCGCTATGTTTGACACTTAGCAGGGGACCAGGCCCCTGCTGTGAGATCCTGGTCGTGTCAGAGTCGTCTGGACCATTTTTTGATCATCGGGCTCCCGCTGGGCAGCATGCATCGGTGTGTTTGATAGGGACAACGACCAATGACCTCAATACTACAGATCTGAGAGACCGGGTCCCAACGACGTCCGTATCATTCCGGATTGTTGTTGTGTCGCTGGTGAGATATGACTGTTTGACATCTTACCAGCGATCCTGACAGCGACGCAACAACGATCCCTACCAGGTCGTATCGCTGTCGGGATCACTGTTGCGTCGCCAAGTGTGATGGTACCCTTATGCTGCATTTATACTGCAGAATAATCTCAAACAAGCATTCTTAAAACCACGCATTTCACAATAATCTTACAGTGGATGTACTGGGTTAAAAGGGTTAAAAATCATGCTCCCATGACAGCAACAAAAAAAAGATTAATGAATAGTAATCTTTAATGTGAATACGTAACAAAACAAAAAGCTCCTTCACCAGGCCAAAAATCACTTATCAATCACTTCATAAGTGATTTTTGTCCTGATGAAGATAGTATTGACATTAAAGATTACTATTCATTAATCTTGTTTTTTTTATACTGTCATGGCAGTTTTCCATCCTAGTACTTCCACTATATTACACCAGGCAGCTGCCGCTGTTGTGGTTACATGCTGTGTAAGTGGTTGGACTTTCACAACCACTAAAGGTGAGTCTTTCTGTTTACTTTTTTCTTAATTTATCTGTCGAGTAAGACCCTGTCTGCACTTTTTGAATACTTTCATTTTATTTCAGCTAAATCAGTGTTTCTCAACTCCAGTCCTCAGGACCCACCAACAATGATTGTTTTCATGATTTCTTCAGTATTGGACAGGAATTATCACCTATGCAGATAATTAAATGATCACCTGTGCAATACTAAGGAAATCCTAAAAACCTGTAATGTTGGTGGGTCATGAGGACTGGAGTTGAGAAACACGGGGCTAAATAATCTTACAGGGTAACAAGCTGCTGATTGCCCAATAAACAAGCAAACCACTTAGCTCGAGTTTGGGTGCTAAATGGAGCACTTGAGCGAGTATCTCTGTAGTTGGTTACAGTTGGTGCTTGGCTCAGTTTGGAAGGTGTGCAGTGTTTGATCATCGTGCACTGGTCTTAAAAGCACAGTTTTTGGGTCTAGTGGGAGTCCCAATTGGTTTGAAAGAAAAAAAAGATTACAAAGTTACAAATAAGTCACTATTCGAGTTTGGAGTTTGAGTGTTTTACGTATGCAAACTACTGGTGCGAGCATTGCTGTGCTCGGCCCAGCGCGAGGTGATTGCAATGTTTGAATGGCTATCACCGGGGATAAAAATCAGCTTATCAGATTTAAAGTGTGTAAATAAAAAAAAAATTATAAAACCCAATATACCTCCCACCTCAGGAAGTGTTTTACTTATGGTTGGATGTATGTGAGCGGAGAGCTGAACTGCAAATTAGTGACTTCCACTGAGGCTTGGATCAAGTTCGGGGTTACCAATAGTGCGCCAAGACGTTCGGCTGCATCACCAGAACCCGAACTTCAAAAGGTTCTCTCATCTCTACCAAGGAATAGAAGTTTTAATCCCCCTGATTATGCAATTCAAGTATAACAGGAACATTAGTTCATAATTACGTGTCCATGGCCGGCTGCCCCTTTCCTTTGTTGTTGAGTGAGAGTTTTAGAAATCTCCTGACTGAATGCCACAATTATCTCTGAAAAGTAGATGCGAAAGTCTGGGAGCATTCAAGGCACAGATTGTGTTCTATCGGGTTCAAAACTGCTGACATACTTCATTAAAAGGGCTGTAAAGGGACTTTTAAATTGATGGTCTACCCTTAGGCTGGCTTCACATAGAGGGTCTGATCTGATCCGTGGCTGTCAGGGTGAACCTGACAGCCCCAGACTGGATCAGCACACAGAAATATGCCCTCCTGTCCGGTGTGGCAGCTGCAGCTGCTGATGAATCAGGAACGCGGCTCGCGGGGAGCTAGCCACGGTCCTGAAACAACAGCGGTGTGCAGCCACAGGTGTCCGGTTCCCGGATCCTCCCAGACCGGGGCAATCCGGCACCATAGGCTCCCATGTTAGGGAGCGCCGGGATCTGGGAGGATCTGGGAAAATCTGGGAGTATCAATTAGAGGAGAATTTTCTCTCTCGGACACAACGTTGCAAGCAACGTTTTTGTGTCCGTGAGAGAATTCTGAATTCTCCTGGATTGTCCCGGAGAGATGGAAACTGGATGGCAGAGAGCTGCCATCCGGCTCCATCTGGCCCCATAGGAGACTATGGGGCCAAAATCCGTTTCGGGGCTGTCAGGTTCACCCCGACAGCCACGGATCGGATCAGACCCGCTATGTGAAGCCGGGCTTAGGTATTAAATATCTGAACAATGGCAGAGTGACAACCGTCACCCCCACCAATCAGCTATTTTCAGTGGCAGCAGTCACCAGATTTGCTCATTGAACTATATAATGGCTGTGGCTGTGGTCTGCATATCTGACCCCTAATTTGAATGTATTCGTACAAACTATTTAACTTTGCGAGTAGTTCAGAGTAATTGTTCCTCACATCTTGAACTCTGACATGTTCTTCAAACCACTTCTGAACAATTTTTTTTGCAGTGAGGCAGAACACATTATCCTACTGAATAGACAGTGCCCTTAGGGGACATAAGTGAAAGCATTTGTTATAGTGGATGTAACAATCATCATAAAGCATAATTAACAGAGAACATCATTTCCTAGCTTGTGTGGCTATCAGTTGATCTAGTCTGTGCTTATATGTTTTTCTCACGTTTTTTCACTGCACATTTGTCACAAAACCTGAAAGGTTTCCTGATGCCAGCAAAGTGAATGAGAAACCTGAAGGCTCGTGTCAATTTGTGCAGTGTTCTTGCTGCAGATTTCACACCTTCTAATTAGTGGGGGAAAATCCAAAGCAAAATTGCATTTAAAGAGACCGAAAATGTATAAAAAAAGCAGCACCCCCCTCAACATGTATTCTACACTGCATTTTGGCTGCCAGGAGTTGCAGAGATGGAGCTGAAATATCTGCAGCAAATAATTAATGTGTGCACATACCGCTATAATTAGTTTATAACTACAGTACGTAGTTATTCCCTTACTTGTTGACAGCTTTGATATAAAACTATAAAACTGAGAAGAGGTTGACATACAATGCTAAAAAGATGACAAATACCCAGTGCTTCATTCCCATGGTTAATTTTAACAAGTGTGATAGAAGAAATACAAGCAGAGATGGTTCCAGTGCCCGCTCCACAAGAGAAATAGCATCTGCACCAATAAAAGTAGTCATTAAAATGTAAAATCAAGATGATGGCAGCGTTATGTTTACGTTGTTTCCAAAAGGAAACATATCATCTACTCTGTCAACTGATTGGGATGAATTGCTCAATCTAGAAATCCGTAATGGCTGTCTCATTTCACATAGGTATCGAACACCTGTTCAAGATTACAGCCTTACGTGTCTGAAAATCAATCTGTGATTGTGAGAACAAGTTGTCGGATCAGGCTGACAGAAATAAAGGGATATTTAAATAAAACAAACAAACAAATAATGTGATGGGTGAAAGAGAAAATGGATCTGATTCTGCATGCAGCCTTCATTCTTACCGTGGTTTGTGCTTCTTCCTGCAGAGCCACATCCGAATGGTCTTTTGCATCTTAATGCAAGCTGAAGCCCGATACTTAATTTTATTTTTTACTTTAAAAGAAACACAAGAAATCAATTTCAATTGGAAGGTATTATTATGGAAATCAGAGGCACACAAAAACAGTCAAATTTATGTTTTAGATATTCACAAGTTCCGTAAGAATGTGTCAACTTTACAATGTACACCTAAAAACTCTCTCCTTTGCTTTTATTCAACATTTTTTCATATTTGGATCATAAGGAAAAAAATCTCTCTTTATCTGACCACAGAACTCAATTCAGCCGCTTTTCTTCTCATAACTTTGTCTTTGGCTGTCAGACAACTAGCTGCAGTAGGAGCCTCCTCCCACTATTTGGTATGCGATAGTAACATTTACCCACAACCGTTGGCCTACACCCTCCACTTCAGCCATCTGAGATGTGAAAATTAAATGATCAAAAGTAAAATAACCTTGTTTCCTCTGCAACATTTGTACAACCCTATTTGTTTTAGAAACATGCAGAAATAAAGGTTAGAACTTTAGATAATATTTTTCCAGATAGTCCCATCAGAGTGTTAAAATTGCTGAGCACTGCCGAGTTCATATAGTTGCCAGACGTGACTGTTAGGGTGCCGTCACACGCTTCAATTTCCTGCGTGATATTGTTAGCGATCACATGCACGCGCGATCGCTAACAATATCATTCACATCGTTGGTGAGCTGTCACACAGGCAGACTCACCAGCGATGTGGACCAGCGAGATCGCTGGCAACCATGGTACACATCGAGTTACTAGGCGCTGCGCCGCGCTTAGTAACCCGAAGTTTACCATAGTTATCATCTCCCAGCATAGGCTCTGCCGCTGGGAGATGGATCATTGCGGTGTCAGATACCACGATGATACAAATTGATCAAGCGACTATCGCTTGATTTGAGCTCCTGCTCACAAATCTGTGATCAAACAATCAAGCGATTTTACATTGTAAAATTGCTTGATTACACGCAGCGACGCACAAACGATATCGCTTAAGCAATCAAAAAAGCAGATTGCTTAAGCGATATCGTGCAGGAAATCGATGCGTGTCACGTGGCCCTTAAAGACCAGTGGGTCACATTTTTATATATCAGAAGTGCTAGCAACTCGTTTTGTTGATGCACTACAATCACTTTGGTCCCATACCTTTTTGTATAGGATGGTAATAGTTAATAATTCTTTTTGTAATGGGAAACAGGGTGGAAGAGCATACACTGTAAAAGCCACATCTAAGAACAAATGCCACTTCAATGGGAGGCTTTTGACGATTACACAGGCCTGCGATGAAAAAAAATACAAGAGACGTTTTCACAGATTTTTATGTAATTTGGTGTGCTGATTACGAAAAATGACCTCCATTTTTTTCCATCACGTAAGGATTTTTTGTAAAACCAAGATCAATATTTTTCCTAAAATCCTATTTAAAAAGAAATTCTGTCGAAACAATTGTACATGTAATATCTGGCAACAGTGGTTTTTATCCATTTAAATTTATGTATAAATATACAGAGGCTCCCCCTGCGGCACACGGGCCCCCCATCGGTATACAGAGGCCCCCCTGCTGGCACATGGCCCCCCATCGGTATACAGAGGCCCCCCTGCTGGCACACGGCCCCCCACTATCGGTATACAGAGGCCCCCTGCCTCCGCATTGATCTCACCTCCAATGTCCTGCAGGCACCCGGGGTCCTCCGTCCACTCTCCTCGCTGTATGCTGGCGGGTTCTACATGTGACCGCCAGGCACAGTGATGACGTCATCCCTGCTGCGCCACTCTCAGCAAACCCGGCATACAGCGAGGAGAGTGGACGGAGGACCCCGGGTGCCTGCAGACATTGGAGGGTGAGATCAATGCGGAGGCAGGGGGCCTCTATATACCGATGGGTGGGGGGGCCGTGTGGCCGGCAGGGGGCCTCTGTATACCGATGGGGGGGCCGTGTGCCAGCAGGGGGGCCTCTGTATACCGATGGGGGGCCGTGTGCCAGCAGGGGGGCCTCTGTATATTTATACATAATTTAAATGGATAAAAACACTGTTGCCAGATATTACATGTACAATTGTTCGACAGAATTCCTTTTTAAATAGATTTTAGCAAAAATATCGATCTTGTTTTACAAAAAATCCTTACGTGATGGAAAAAAATGGAGGTCATTTTCGTAATCAGCACACCAAATTACATAAAATCAGTGGAAAACTTCTCTTGTATTTTTCAAAAAATTAAATTATGCAGGGTTGTGTTACCAGTCTATGGCAATCTACCCAAGTCAAATTAGACCCCAATGTGACCAATACATAGCTATTGTTTTATTTACCAATGTTGAATGATGATAATAGAGTCTGTGTTACAAATATTTTTCCACACGGGCACATTCATACAGGATACACTACATAGAGACGGCTCAAGCATTGAGCGTACCATCAGGATATGTCTAAATGAATGTCATTGATCTCTGCACTGAGACAGAATTGTAACTGGATATTAATTAAAGGCATTTAGCACATCCAGAGCTGAACCAAAGCTGTTAAGCTTCCTATTCATTATCAGCAATCCATTTAAAAAAAACCTCAAATTTGCTACCCTGATTTAATCTTTGCAGAAAATTAGCATGCAAAGGTTTTATTTCAGTTGTTAGTGAATAACATGTTTTTCATCAATAGAACCAAATGACTGTTTTAGATTTTCCAGACCTAAAAGTACTTTTAATATGGTAAATATAACACAAGCTCATATGAAATCATGGCAAGCGCAGACAGCCTGGAGATTGTAATGGACAATGCCAGCAGCTCAGCATTTTTACAGGAGTTGAATGGTCCAGCTGTCAGGGAAGAGCACTAATGTGCTTCCTATTCCTGCATATCAATACATCCATAATACTCTTTGGCTGCACAGGCCTAAGCCACTCTAATCATATTTAGTAGTTGGCAAAGGTATTAGTGACTGCTGACTGCAGGGGTACAAGAACGTTTTAGCACAGAAATGCAGTTGACAAGAAGAAGATTCCCCGGGCAGCGAATATTTACTTCAGAATAATTAAATTGCTAGATGACGGTAATATCCCACCAGTCTGTGACTTCGTGACCTCCTGCCAGCATCTTTAATGGCTGTCCTATATGTGTATATCTATTGGGGATCCATAGAAGAACAGGTGCACAATGGCCCTGCAGCGCCTAGAAGTGTCCTATATCAGTGATTTGTAAACCATGAAAGACCCTAAAGGCATTGTCTAATGAAAAGAAGTTATTTTCCCGTTCACAGGATAGGTGACAGCTTCTTGATCAGTGGCGTCCCATCACTGGGACAAGCGCTAATCAGCAGAACTGTGGAATTTTTATTACCATCAGAATGGAGCGGCAGTGCACATGCTCGACTCTCTGCTCTATTTATTCCCTTTGGGGCTGCTGAGCTCTGAATTTGGCCTTTTCTTTCAGTTCCTTTAAAAATGAATGTAGAGGTGGTCGTGCGTCAAACCTGCAACTCCATTTTGTAATAGAGATAAAATATTCCAATCAAAGATGAAAATTCCCCAATCTACATGTCCCAGGGGGTCAGACACCACCAATCAGCAAGTTACCACCTATATAGTGGATCGCAGATAACTTGTTTTCACTGAACAACCCCTTTAAGGTCAATTTTATTACACATTATTACTAATGATGAGCGAGTGTACTCACTACTGCTTGATACTCAATTGAGCATCAGGATGCTAGGGTATGCTCAGTACACGATCGAGTATTGAGAGTGTTCAGATATGTCATTCGTGAACGATCCGATACAAAAAAGCAAGCTCCCATCATTGAACAATGGGAGTTGACACTTCAATGACTGCTGCTTGCAATGCCTAAATGGCTCTTATGTGGTGGCAAAAGGAACTTGTCCAGATGCAATGTGTAAAAAAAAAAAAAAAGTAAAAAATCCACCAACCTCCCCCAGAAATGCTTTGTGGGTGAAGAGCGTAAGTGCTAATCATTGACTGATGTCCATTATAATCATTGCCAATTAGAGTATGCAACCTGCTCAATTTGAAACGAGCACTTAAAGGGGTTGTCCAGAATTCTATAAACATGGCTGATGTCTTTCACAAACCGTGCCACCCCTGTGATATTGCAGCTTTGCTCCATTTAGGTGAATGGACCTATGCTGCAATACCAAATGAGACCTGTAGGCAGGGGTGGTGCTGTTTTTGAAAGAATGCAGTCAGGTTTTATTAATCCTAGACATCCCATTTAAGCACCTTAGTGCTTGCTCATCATTAATTATTACAAGTCAACCACATTTTATTTCAAGGTGGAATATGTAAGATTACATCCCAATTTGTGCAAAACTCCCATTTGAATAGGTTGAGCTGCAAGTGGTAACGATAATGTAGTAAATGATGAGCCACATACATGGACACACAGGTTCACAAATACTTAGGTTTGCTGAACTAGTTCAGCATGTATACCCTTAATAATTTAAAGGGATTGCAAGCTTTGAGGACATTTTTTTGTTTTGATTAAATGTATGTATTTTTAACAAAAAATATTTTTACAGTTGGGTTTCATTTCAAAACAAATTTTGCACAGTTATAGCTTTTACAAGCACTACTTTTTGCAGGCAATTGAGCTTTAATGTAGTCTATGGTCATAAATTAGATGAGAGGAGCTTATCAAATTTTTGGTTGAAAAAAGCATCCCAAAAGGTGGCCAATCCATTTAATAAGTAAAATGCCATCTTGATCGCCAACTGTTCTCAGTCGCCAATCAAGTAGTTGTGTTCACATGCAGAGAAGCCTTTGGAAAAGTAGCAGCAGGTTATCATTTGAACGATTGAAGACTTCTGGGTGAGGACCACATCAGCTCTAGTGGAGGAAGCATATACATCTAAGAAGAATTGATTAGTGATCTCCAGCTTATGCACCGCTGGGGACAATAAGAAAGGTTACTTTAGGGTGACGAAAGCACTCTTTGCTTCTGGAGTCCACAGCTTATGGTTCACCCCCTTGCGAGTTAAAGTCGAGATGGGAAGGACTTGGAAAGATAAATGCAGAATTAACTGGTGGTAGTAGTTGGTGAATCCCAGGAACGGATGAAGAAACCTTAATCTGTCATGATGAGGCTACTTGAGAACAGCTGACACTTTCTCCGGATCCATCTAAAGGCTGATGTCGGAGGGTATGTAGCTCAGGAAAGCAAGAGAGGTTAATTCGAAGAGACACTTAAACTTAGCATAGAGGCGGTTCTCCCTCAGCCTCTCCAGGACCTGACAGACATTTCTCCTGTGTGTAGGTAGGTTTGGAGAGAACACCAGGATACCGTCAAGGCACATGACCACACAGGAGTAATGCAGATCACGGAAAATGTCGTTAATATTATGGGTGTTAAAGGCAGTTGTCTATTTGTCTTAAGAGCGTATCCAGACTAGATTGTAAGCATCATGGAGGTCATGTTTGGTGAAAAATCTGGAACCTTTGAGACGGTTGAAAAATTCAGGTATGAGAAGTAACGGATACTTGTTCTTCACCGTGATTTGGTTGAGACAGCTGTAGTCAATGCATAGCCGAAGGGAACCGTTCTTTCTCTTGACAAAGAAGAACCCAGCTCTGGTTGGAGAGGAGGATTTCTGAATAAATCCCCTAGCTAGATTCTCCTTAATGTATACGGACATGGTTTGAGCCTCAGCCTAGGGCAGAGGGTAGATACAACCACGGGGAGGAGAGGCTTCTGGAAGGATGTCAATAAGGCAGCCATACAGTCTTTGTGGTGACA
This sequence comes from Allobates femoralis, assembly GCA_033576535.1. Taxonomy (NCBI): domain Eukaryota; kingdom Metazoa; phylum Chordata; class Amphibia; order Anura; family Aromobatidae; genus Allobates; species Allobates femoralis. The sequence continues at coordinate 255,358,282 of JARQOC010000001.1, read as the reverse complement.
GAGTCTCAGCCTCCTTCTTGTTGAAGATGTCTACATAGGACCAGTAGGTTAACGGCAGGCCCGGAAGGTTCGATGGCATCACAGGTTGGTGGGTCAGACAGACAGAAATTACACACTTCTCATGACAGGCATGATCCCATCAGAGTACCTTTCCAGATGATAGGTTTGTGCAACTGAAGTCAATTATAGACTAAATAGCAGTGGATGTGACAAAGTGGGAAGCATGTGGAAGACAATTCTCTCTGAGTGCAGCACGAATACTTGAAGCTCCACTTGCTCAGTGATGAACAGAATGGTTTCAGATGGAGGTTTTTGATACACCAACAAAATGGTGATAGGCACTTGAGGTCAGAGAATAGGAATCCAATACCGATCCATTATGGCCTATTAAACAAAGCTCGAGGTGAAACCCAAGTCCAGCTGATTCAGAAAACTGGATAAATCCATAGGATATGGAGACAGAGAGAGCCTATGAAGAGACTTGTGCTTATCTAGGATGGCCTCTCTGATGAACCCTAGACTTGGTAGTTTCCAGGCTCTACAGGGCAATCTCAGATTTGGTGTTTCGGACTAACACAATAGAAGCAACCTCTTCCGATGTGCCGGGTCTCTAAACGATTCTTAGCTACTGTGACATGGTCCACCTCTATAAATTCGAGAGTAGCAAACTGATTTAGCAGGCCATGAAGGGATTGGTCTCTGAAAAGAAGAGAGCCAGCTGCCTACACCTCCTGGTTCACTTCTCTGGTACATTCCTGGAACCATAGATTTATGTAGATTACCAGAGATACCAGGTCATGCTGAATGGAAGAAACATCTCGGCCAGCCAGTTTGTCCGCGATTTGTCCAGACAGACCCTCCCAGAAGGCGGCCACTAGTGCCTCATTATTCCAGCCTTGTTCGGAGGAATAGGTACAGAAACGGACAGTGTACTGGCCCACTGAGTTCTCCCTGGCGTAGCTTTAGAGGTGACTCATCCCATCGAACAACTTTCAAAAAGGTTCCAAGGAAGACTTACAGGTTAAAAACTACTGGATTGATGCTTTCCCAGAGTGGGAAAACAAGTGCTAGGAATAGCCCAAAAGTAATTTGAATGAAAAAAATAATTTTTTAACCATGATAAAGGAGTTGTAAAGAAAAGTCTTGAATCAGGAAAAGAAGGGCTCAGTTCTGGCTTTACTAGCAGAGAGATACAGTGAGCATCATGTTGCCTCGATCATTAAAATTCCAAAGATGGCAGTCCATTACAACAAGGTCAAGCAGCAGACATTGGGGACAACAAAGCTACAGACCGGCAGAGGGCGAAAGCGACTCTCCACTTACTGGGATGACTGTCATCTTATTCCTTCCCTGGAGGGATATATGGCTAGTTCTGTGTTTGAGACTCCTAACAGAGGCTCCACAGACTCTATTTGCATATTCATATTTCCCAGGGGGCAATGTGCCTAGGAATTCACTGTGTTTGAGCGCTTTAGCCAGCTGCCCGCAGTGTTTTCTTGGACTGGTGTCCCTGAGATCAGTGAATACTTTGCAATCTTGGTCTACTAGGCCTTGCTCCCACCTAGCCAGAATCCTACTCCACACTGATGAGGGGCAACACCCCGAAACAGCTGTATGTGGATGGATACTTGGCCTTGGGATTCCCTTGTCATATCTGTAAACTTGTAAAAGAGTTGGATATTGACTTAAAGGGCCACTTCATATGGTGGTTATGGTGTTCTCCGCAAGGAGCCACCCCTTGGCTGGGTCCTTCCCTGGAGGGATATATGGCTAGTTCTGTGTTTGAGACTCCTAACAGAGGCTCCACAGACTCTATTTGCATAATCTTATTCAAATGTCACTCAGCAACCACAGGATGATATCAAGTGACTTACAAAAGGAATGGCAAATGGCATCTGGGATGAAGTGCACGACAAGAACAGTTTGTAACGGGCTCAAGTCATCTAAAGCTAGTAAAAAGTCTTATCAATGAGAAGCGAAGGAGAGCCATGCTGAAGTTTGCCAAAGACCATATAGATTGGACCACAGAAGACTGGAGTAAGATAATCTCTGATAAGTCTAATTTTCATCTTTCCCCAACACCTGATCGTCTAATTGCTAGACGCAGACCTGGAAAGGCGTACAAGCCACAGTGTCTTGGAGCCACTGTGAAATTTGGTGGAGGATTGGTGATTATCTGGGGATGCTTCAGCAAGGCTGTAATTGGGCAGGTTAATCTTTGCGAAGGATGTATGAATCAAGCTGCATACAAGGTTATCCTTGAAAAACACTAGCATCCTTCGGCTCAGGCAATGTTCCCCAACTTTGAGGCTGGTTTTTCCAGCAGGACAATGCCCTATGCCACACAGCTAGGTCAATCAGTGTGTGGATGAAGGACCACCAAATCAAGACCCTTTGATGGCCAGCCCAATCTCCAGACCTGAACCCCATTGAAAACCACTGGAATGTAATCAAGAGGAAGATGGATAGTCACAAGGCATGAAAGAAGAACTGCTTAAATCTTTGTACTTTTTTATTAATTTGATGATTTCTCATTTGCTGCAAATAAACACAACATTTTTAGCTTTGAATTTCGGAGACATATTGACAGTGGTTTATAGAATAAAGGAACAATGAACATTTTACTAAAAAATATACCGATAAAGAGAAAAATCAGAGAAACTGAAAATTTTGCAGTGGTCTCTTAATTTTTGCCAGAGCTGTAAATGGAAAATCATATATGACATATCGAGCCCAAAACCAAACTCAGCTCTGAGCAATTTCATGATCTAACAATGGCATTTCAAACTTTAAACAATCCCACCTATAAAAAAATGCTAAATATTCTGTAGTGCTGGCTGCAGAGACTATAGTTTTCTACTTCCATGGCAACTAACTCTTGTCATAATTGTCACTTTTTTTATCTTAACCTTTTCTAAGGTCTTCCTGATTTCAGCGTAAATCATACAGTACTGCACTCATTTGATTGAAAGACAATCAGATTCTTGTAACTAGGCATGCACGTATGATATGTATTAAAAGTAACTTCGTCTCTCAAGTACTAGACACACAATTCCCGAAAATACATCTGTTTAAACAGAAAAAAATTATATATATATATATATATATACTTGCACAGTTTTAACCATTAAAATGTGAGATATAAAATTTAAGCATAAAAACGTTTCAATAAAAAAAAACAGGTCTGAACCCTCCCTGCACCATGTAACCTCCGCACTTGGATTAAAGACATTTCTGCAAGTAATCTTTCGGTGAGCGCTGTCTTTCCTTACTGCTAAAACAGGTCTGACTTGCTTTCATATCTACAGCCCCACGCTTGACCATAGAATTTACTTAGGTCTCATTCACATTTGTGTTACTAAAAAAGTGGTAAAATGGGCGCCTCAAATAACTGACCTATACAACCTTTTGCAAAAACTAACACAAGATTTTAATAAACAAATAATGTGTTTCAGGGATAAAATTTCCTTATTATCAGGTATACTAAACTAAACCCATGCATTGCCTATGGGGCTTGCAGCAAGTGCGTTATTGCCGCGATCCGGTACTTGCGGCCGCGAAAAAATAAAACACAGCTGACTGTGGTTTATTTCGCGTCCGCAACTGCCTCAAGTGTCGGATCGTGGCAATACCACACTTGCCGCAAGCCCCATAGGGAATGCATGGGGCTTGCTGCAAGAGTACAGCAAGTGTGGCCGTTAGGCGGCAGATGCGGCTTCCTGTCCGGATCTGCCAGATCCAGACAGAAACGCTGGTGTGAAAGGGGCCTTCATCAGATAAAGCTGCTACTTTCTCCTCCTGGGCTCATCATCATTCTTAAAATTCTCAATTCATGGGCAAAATGTGTCTTCAGTGAACTTAGGCTGTTACATTGCTAAGACAGGAAATGACAATTGCTATCATGTTTCCCCGAAAAGAAGAGAGGGTCTTAAATTATTTCATTTATTATTATATTAGGATGTCTTATTTTGTAGTGGCATCAGTGATTGGGACCCCCCCAATAACAAAAAATGAATATTCAACTCTTTCCCCTGCCCATAATCCCTCCTATGCCTCTGCCAGTGTCAGTGATTAGAACTTGCGTTAATGAAAAGATCAATATTCACCCCCTTCTTCACCCCTCAGTGATAGTGCCTGTGATTCACTCACTCATTGATTGGAGCTTGTGTTAAAGGGAACCTGTCAGGTCGTTCTACCCCCCTAGTCTATCACTACCTGTCCCTGCACCTTACTAGCTTATCCCTAACCATCCCTGTCTCACCTAAAAGTGCCCTAAAAAAAAATGAGAAAAATTAGTTATAAACTTACATACAGTCTGAATCTAGAGACTGGAAAGGCGGGGTCTGGGACGGGCTGAATGCGAGGATAGGAGAATGGAGCCCCAGATCCCGCCTTTCAAACCTCCAGATTCAGACTCTATGTAAGTTTATAACTAATTTTTCCCAATCTTTTTAGGGCACTTTTAGGTGAGACAGGGATGGTTAGGGATCAGCTAGCAAGGTGCAGGGACAGGTAGTGGTAGACTAGGGTGGTAGAACGACCTGAAAGGTTCCCTTTAATGAAAAAATTAATATTCACCCTCTCGCATTGCCCACCCTATGATCTGGCATCAGTGATTAACTCAGACAGCCATATTACTGCCAGAGGATCGCAGCACAACACTTGCTTTGACTGGCAGCACTTATGACCCGAGCATGTATTTCTATGCATCTGCAACGTTCAGGTGAGGAGAACCGCCAGCCAGTCTGATTATTGCACTGCAAACATCAGGCAGTAATTTGGCTGTCATAGTTAATCACTGATGCCAGAGGATAGGGGTGGGCAGGGGGTGAATATTAATTTTTTCATTAACACAAGTTCCAATCACTGATAACAGCAGAGGGGTGGGCAGGATTATGGGTGGAGGAAAGAGTGAATATTCATTCAATTAACTAGTTGGCATTTGACTATAAACTTCCTGGGTTTAAAGCAAATCAACAGAGCAACGTACACTAATAAAAGTTACATATTCTGAAAGGGCTGCCCAAGACCTATATCAGGATACTATTACGTATGATGATCTGCAACTAGGGCTTATTTTTGGAGTAGGGATTATATCTTAAGCATACTCTATAAAGGCCAAAAAATCCTACAAGGGCAAGGTCTTATTTTCGGGGAAACACAGTACTAAGATCCTATACAGATAAAAAGAGAGGAGTAAGAGGGGATCTCTGCAGTATGTTCCTCCCTACTGCTCGCCCTTCTACTTATAGAATCTTATCATTACCATCTTCTATCTCAGTAATGTAATATTCTTTCAACACTATATACAGATTTTACCTGTCAATCATGAATCTTAAAAGTTAATGATGAGTCCCAGCAGAGAAAGAAGCAGATTTCTCTGATAAGATATATTATCAAGTTTCTTATTTCCACATTTACAATTGATTTATCTCATCAAAATGTAAACCACAGTTGCTCTTTCAGCAATATAGTTGTGGGCCCTGTTTAACATGTAAAATGTTATATGTTTGGATACCTTGTTTATTAGATAAAGGGCCAAAATAATATCGGTCAACGTATCTATTGTACAAAACTCAACAATCCTTTCTACCATAAAAAGCGAACACTTATACAATTATTATGTGCCGACATGCATATAAGCAGTAGAAAGGGCAGCGCTCATGACTCTACACAATCTAGAGAGGATTAGGAAATAAAAGACTTTTTAAACATTTCCATGACTCGGAATACAAATAGAAATTGTTAACCTTATGAATGCACATTTTATGCCTCACCACACAATAATCCACTTACATTTTATGACAGAAAGTGCACACCACTGAGCCTTCTTCCAGCGACTGCAGATAAGCCAGTGATTGACACGCTTTATCAGTTCGGCTAAATGATCTGGATCTGACTTCATGATCTGGTCAAATTCGGCAAACTGTAATACAAAAAAATAAATACATGGATACATAAACTCTCAATAGAAGGAAATAATAATAAAGGCACTTTAACGAAGATGACGATTTCACATCATACCTATTAGTCTATATGTGACCATACATTTTTATCTCACTTCTATGAAGGATGGTTTAAACAAAACTTTCATTACTAAGGTGACAATATTTAGGGGTAAGGTAAAGTGAACATGGAGGAGGTAGTGGTTGTAAATGCTCCAATTATGAAAAACAGCAATGTCCTATACTTATTATGACAAAAATACATTCTGTCTCTAATATAAGGGCCATAATATCGGTCAGTTGAGATAAAGAATTAAATAGAGCATGAGTCTAACGTTATTCAGTCTCCACCCAAACAGCAAGAGTGAAAGCTGCAGTTTGTACTGAGAAGTGTGAGATCTCAGAAGAAGCATGGAGATGGACACTGCAGGGCTATCAGTTGGGTTAGGTGGGACGGACATTAGGTTTGAACCTTCATAAAGGATTATTATACAGCCATTCTGACATAGATTGTTTCATAGTAGGTACACTAACGCTAATCTCATGAAGTTTAATATCTATTTGAAAAATGCATCTATCTAATATCTATTTGAAAATTAATGCAGCTTATATTGTGGAACTTGAGGAGAGACCCACTTTAAAAGGGTTATTGCCAAATTCACTATGTGGTCTTATAATAAAGTAGTGTGTGTGTATGTGCATGTGTATGGAGGGGGCAGCACGGCACCACAGTCTGGGAGAAGCCCCTAACTAAAGTTAACCCTTGATGAGCCGCAAAGATACCTACAAGGAGGTATCTGATAGAAGAAAGGGAGCATTTTCCTAATCCATATCTGCTGTATGAGACGGATTTAGACCTTAAATCAGTATACATGAGATGACTAAAGAGTAAATACAACATGTGGAATGCAAAAGCCCAAAGAGGGAGAAGGAAATATATTTTCTCCGATACCATTCAGGAGGGATCAGTTTGACGTTGTGGAGCAGGAGTATTATAGCAAAAGGAACGAAGAGAAGGGAACACTGGGTTACCATCAGATACGGGATACACTATCTCCAACCAAATAAGGGAACAATCAAGTGACCTCTGCCCACTGAGTTCAGCAACAGCAGAATCGCTGATACAGTGGTCCGTTTCTACATATCGGTTCCTGACAGTCACCACTCCGATGAGGATCACTAGATAAAGGCGGTCTTTCCTGCACTACCGAAAAGGGTTACTATACAAAGACGAACTGTACTATATACGTGATACAAAAAGATCCAAACTACAGTGCCTCTGATGAGTCTCTGGTTGAACAACAGAGATGAAACGCGTAGGGCGGGATTAAACCACATTGATGGATCATTAACTGTATATTTTATATCGTATACACTATTTTAGGACCTATGACGCTGGCGTGTGAGCAGACTATCTGACTGTGTCAGGTGGGATAAGAGTCTACACACTAACACTGTGGGAGATTGAATCAGGCTGTTCTTGGAGACGAATTGTGTCCACCAACACTTGAGGCAATTACTCCGATATAACCAAGAGAAGGAGGAATAAGTTTGCCATATTCTCACCCCTTTGTATAACCTAAAACAAGTGGAACCTCTTTTCTTTACTATCTTCGGGGGAGAGGGTTGTTAACGGTGTTTAGTTTCACATATCACTTGTAAACACTGATCCACACCTGGATCTGTTTTTTTAAATAACTAAAATAAAAGGCTAAAAATGGCAAAAGGAGTTTTTCCAATTTTGTTAAATAGATTCATATACAGGAAAATTTAAACCAATATCGGTGAATACAGAGCTGCAGCCACAGAATGTAGCTGCAGCTCTGTATTCACCGCCGATGGGAACAACGGGAGTGGGTGAGAAGACTACAGGAAGGAGGGGGGATGGAGAGGAAAGGGGAGGAGGGGATGGAGCTGCGAGGAGGGGGGAGGACGGAGCGGCGGGGGAGGACAGAGTAGAGAAGACGGGTGGGGGGGAGAACAAAGTAGAAAGGATGGAGCGGCAGGGAGGATTGAGCGGTTCGACGGGAGGAGTCGGGAGAGGGGGTGAGTGCGCTAGTGGCCGGCATATCAGAATACCCATCATTTGGGTGTTCCAATATGGCGACCGGGTGACTTCCGCCTGCGTCGCCGCTGACCCCCGAGCGGTGGAAGATGAGTAGGCGGCTACCGTCGGGAGATCAGCGGCTAGCGCCGTTGATCTCCAGATAGTAGCGGTAACTGTGTCACTGTGATTTCTGTCACTTATGTCGCTATCCCATAACAGGGCCGCAGTGCATTGTGGGATATCGACATAAGCGCCAGAAGTCTGTGACACACATTATTGGTGATTATGTAGTAGAGAAGTGCAAAATCATTAAAATCTATGCAAATATTAAAAGGGGGCAGTCAGTATAGTAAAGACATGAATATCATATACTACACGCATGTATGTATAAGTGGCATTGTGTCAATGTATGTAAGAATAAAAATACACCTTCATCATACTGTATAGTGCATTATTCAAGGGTAAAAGGAAAAGTCAGTAACAAAGGCTGAATAATACATCATAAGATTGCAAGTCCAGACCTTTATCCTAGAATCATCACATTCAAAGAGAAGACTCTTACCTTGCCAGGCCTGAAAAAACACCTTAGTTAACCCAAATTTGTAATCATTTTCATTTAAGCCCAAGGCTTTGAACAGAGCCTGTAACATAAAAGAAACACATTAATAGGCTTGAATTTATACCCCTTAAAATAATCTTCAAAGCGAACAATAAATTATTAAAACATGAGCAGTTATAGCAGAAGATTTTACTCAGCATGAAAAAAGAATTTTTGTTACAATTAAAATGCTCCGCTATACCTTGCAGAAGAGTCTGGGGTCCAGGCGAGACATCTTCTCTGGCATATACTTCTTGTACATGTTATAGAGTTCATGGAACGAGGCCCGGGATGGGAAGCCCCCCTGCATTAGGTCCAAGACAGATACCATTCCTAGGGAACAAGTACATTCACTATTTAATGATTGGCGTACTATGAGCAGCCTACAAAACAGGAAAATAATACAAATGTGAAATGTTAAAACTATTTGAAAGGACCCATTGTTTGAATCAATTTATTATAAACAGTTTGTATTGTTGAAAGAGCTTTAAAATTGTGAAGTCTTTACATTACCTCATAATGGATGGACACTTCCTCTACTGTAGAAATCACATTTCAGCACTTCACTGACAGGATTAATATGAACGTTAACTACAGGTGCATCTCAATGAATTAGAATACAATTAAAAAGGTCATTTATTCGAGTAATTCAGTACATAAAGTGAAAGGCATAAATTATATAGAGTCATTACAAACAGAGTGATCTATTTTAAATGTTTCTTTCTATTAATGTTGATGATTATGGCTTATAGCCAAAGCAAACCCAATGTTCATTATCTCAGAAAATTAAAGTAGGGAGGATGAAGGGTCTGAGAGATAAACTATTACCTCAATAGGTATCAGAGGCTTCACCTTGTGTGGTTGTGAGAGTCACAACCACTATAAAAGTATATCACAACTGCTGCAGTCCCCAGTGTGGTGCATATAGAGTAGGGAGATGAAGAGTTAAAAACCACTCTACCGTATTCCACGGACATCATAGGGTGATTATAATATTGATTTATTAGTGTACACATTTCAAGACTCCCTTGCCCCTTCTTCAGAACAAATCAATATCATATTGCCATGTTTCAGAATGTTTCATGGAGCCCTGAATGCATTGAATACTAAGCAATATTAAAATATATATAATATATTATATATTATATATATATATATATACACACACATAGTCAATATTATATTTATGTCTCGTGGAATACAGCAGCACAGTTTTTAATTCTTCATCCTCCCTACTTTAATTTTCTGAGATAATGACCTTTGGGTTTTCATTGGCTATAAGCCATAACCATCAATATACAACCTGAATACAAAAAAAGATATATGCGTAAGAAGCAAATTTTGATCTGTTTCCCTTTATTCCTATTTAAAACCTACAGTTGTTGTACCCCGCATACTTGAGAAAGGTGATGGTCCTGCGCAGAAACGTGTTGGTTTAATAAAAAAAAATGTTTTAGGATCACAAGGCTCTTCCATCCCACAGAGCAGCCTGCCGAGTAGGACAGCTTCCATTTTTGTCATTATTCATCTAGAAGAACCATTGTCTCCAGCCACGGGGCAGTATCAGCGGTTTTCATACTTTTATAGGTGTTGTGCCTGAACACAACACTGCAGATGAAGGCTACTATAGCTTATACTTTTCTTTTGCCCTATTGCCCTATTTTGTGGCATTTTTGTCCCTCTCCAGAGCTTCTCAAGTATGGGATGGGGCCTGGCTGAAAGGATTACTTAAAGTCTCACACAGTGTCAGGGTGAAATCTTAAACAAGTTAATTTTTTTCTGTAACTTTTGGGTCAATTACATAAAAGAAAAAAAAAAATACCATAATGAAATTTACTTAGGCTACCTTCACACTAGCGTTTGTGTCTGCATGTGGAGGGTATGCAGACGCAAACGCAGTGCAAACGCTACCATATGATGTGAACGCAGCGGGAATCTCCGCATGCGTTCACATCGGTATGGTGCCCTGCCAGCCAATCAGTGATCTTGGAGGCGGCCAGGAGGCAGAGATCAGCATCAGAGATATCCTCCTCCCGGCCACCGCTTAATCTCTTGACGGAGACTTGAAGAAACAGCTGATCTACAGCTATTTAAATCTCCCACACAGACACTGAAGAGGTGATGTCGGTGCGGGCGGTTTAAACAGCTGTCGGATCAGCTGTTTCTTTAAATCTCACACGCCGACACCGCCGGGAGATTAGTGGCGCCCGTGCCCGGGAAATCAGCAGCTGCTCCAGCTGATCTCCCGGGAGATCATCGGCGGCCACCGGGAGAGATTTCAATGTGATCCGCAGTGTTCATGCGGAGGACACTGCAGATCCATTGACTTCCATGCATTGTTTGTTTGTGCGCTTGCGGGTGCTTGCTGATAAAACAATCGCCCGCGACCGCACAAAAAATGCAACAGGCTGCATTCGGAGGACGGAGGAGGGCGCACAAATTATGCGCACGCACTGAACGCAACCAAACGCAGGTACCATGCGTTCCAATGTTAAACACGGGAACGCAGTGCGCATGCATTTGGCTGCGTTCAGAACGCTGCGTTTACATACGCAAATGTGAAACCACCCTTAGTCAGTCTCCTGAAAATGTATAACCTCACATTATCATTTCACAGCTTGATTTTGGTCCATAAATAAAGGGCAATGGGGAAACTAAGGCTACAGTCACACAAGTATTTGGTGATTTTTTTGACTCTGAAATTTTTCTGAACATTTGTACACCTATTATATAAATTAGGTTACTTGCGTTTGTTTCATTATATTTTTAATGAGTTTTTAAAATGCGTTTTTGATGCTGCGTTTTTTTCCTTTTGCCATATCATATATTTTGTAAAGCTTCTTTATCTGTGATATTACATAGTATTTTGGCTTTGACAAAATATCATTGATATGGTCATGTATGGGTTACATATGTTTTAATGCATTTTAGCAGAGGAAACACACTAAATGGACATAGGCAATTTTTACCTGTGGATTTTGTGAATCTAATGCAATTCTATAGGGGAAAAATCCATTCATAACACTCAACATAATCGTATAGTGGCCGTCACACGCTAAGATATAGATAACGATGTCGTAAACGATGTCAGATTTGCACATCGTCCGAACGATGTGTGAGATCGTTCATCACAACGCTACACCCACAGACATTGCTCAGACGATTCTCCGATGCAGCGATCCAGCGGTCGGATGAGCGATGCACTTATCATCTGTGGACATCGTTCAGCAAACAGTCACACAGAAACCTCCTAAACGATGTTGTGGCAAATGTGGGCGTTTTCCAATGTTTAATTGGAGCACATAGGCGTGGTACATGGTTTCAAAGCCGCGCCCCTCACTACACCATTGGTGGTCAGTACTGCGTCCTCATTGGTCAGATGTCCTTTGAAACATGGCGGCCTCATCTCCAGAATGTCCTGTGATGTTGGTCGCAATGTACATGTATAAACACGATGTGCTATACCACAAAAAATAAGTTGATTGCTGAAAAGGTAGAAACCGCCATCCCCCACGTGGCAGCGCGGCGTGTTTGTATTGTCCCTGCCCTCCTACATGGTGAAGCTGAGCTGTGCACTGCAGTTCTAGGATGTTTAGAATGACGTAATTGTACGTGCGCCTAGGGAGAACGAGTGCCGACACCACTGGAACAGCACCAGCACTGGAGGGGAGTATGAATGGTCTTATTTTACTGACGCAAACATGCTGATTGAGACGGGGTGGTCCGAGTAGTGCACAACCCCTTTAATGTCAAGCGTTAGACTAGTCTAGAACACAGCATAATCTACAAGATGTCTCAGCTACAAACCTTTCATACAACATAGTAGGCTTGATTGGATGCCATTACTTTCAGATCATCTCCCATGAATGTTGGGCAAAACGAGGCAAGCTGTTTATCCATGTAACGGAACTAGATTTGGAAAGCTAAGTGGTGTTTAGGTGGATTATATGAAGGAGAACATTTATTTTCATGTCACTTCATATCTAAATGTTCATCGTGATGCATCTGTTTTGACAAAATATGGGTTTATTATATTAGTAGCAATAAATATGCTGCACTAGCATTGTGGTTACCCTGAGAAAGGAGTTGTTTTTGTCGTTGAAACAGGTTGACAATAAACTACCGTATATACTCGTGTATAAGCCGACCCGTGTATAAGCCGACCCCCCTACTTTTGCCCCCAAAACCTGGGAAAACCTATTGACTCGTGTATAAGCCGAGGGTGGACCCCAGCACAGGTATACAGTCCCCCCCAGTGGTATATAGCAGCCTCCCCAGTGGTAGTATACAGCAGCCACAGAGGTATATACAGCAGCCCCAGTAGTAGTATACAGCAGCCTCCCCAGTGGTAGTATACAGCAGCCTCCCCAGTGGTAGTATACAGCAGTCTCCCCCTGTGGTAGTATACAGCAGTCTCCCCCAGTAGTAGTATACAGCAGTCTCCCCCTGTGGTAGTATACAGCAGTCTCCCCCTGTGGTAGTATACAGCAGTCTCCCCCTGTGGTAGTGTACAGCAGCCTCCCCCTGTGGTAGTATACAGCAGCCTCCCCCCTGTGGTAGTATACAGCAGCCACAGAGGTATATACAGCAGCCCCAGTAGTAGTATACAGCAGCCTCCCCAGTGGTAGTATACAGCAGCCTCCCCAGTGGTAGTATACAGCAGTCTCCCCCTGTGGTAGTATACAGCAGTCTCCCCCTGTGGTAGTATACAGCAGTCTCCCCCAGTAGTAGTATACAGCAGTCTCCCCCAGTAGTAGTATACAGCAGTCTCCCCCAGTAGTAGTATACAGCAGTCTCCCCCTGTGGTAGTATACAGCAGTCTCCCCCAGTAGTAGTATACAGCAGTCTCCCCCTGTGGTAGTATACAGCAGTCTCCCCCAGTAGTAGTATACAGCAGTCTCCCCCTGTGGTAGTATACAGCAATCTCCCCCTGTGGTAGTATACAGCAGTCTCCCCCTGTGGTAGTGTACAGCAGCCTCCCCCTGTGGTAGTATACAGCAGCCTCCCCCTGTGGTAGTATACAGCAGCCACAGAGGTATATACAGCAGCCCCTCCCCTGTGGTAGTATACAGCAGCCCCCCCTGTGGGTATACAGCAGTGCCTCCCCCTGTGGTATATACAGCAGCCCCTCCCCTGTGGGTATACAGCAGTCCCCCCCTGTGGTATATACAGCAGCCCCTCCCTGTGGTAGTATACAGCAGTGCCTCCCCCTGTGGTAGTATACAGCAGCCCCCCCGTAGTATATACAGCAGCCCCCCCCTGTGAGAATACAGCAGCCCCCCCGTGGTAGTATACAGCAGCCCCCCCGTAGTATATACAGCAGCCCCCCCTGTGAGAATACAGCAGCCCCCCCGTGGTAGTATACAGCAGCCCCCCCGTAGTATATACAGCAGCCCCCCCCTGTGAGAATACAGCAGCCCCTCCGTGGTAGTATACAGCAGCCCCCCCGTAGTATATACAGCAGCCCCCCCGTGGTAGTATACAGCAGCCCCCCTGTGGGTATATAGAGCCCCCCCCCCGTTGCTGCCGCACACCTGTAAAAAGAAGATCTTTCATACTTATCCTCCTGCTGTCACCGCGCGCATCTCCGCTCTCCTTCTTGCTTGCACCCGGGCCCCGGCGTCCATCCATATGACCGCGCACAAATAATGACGTCATTATTTGTGCGCGGTCACGTGGATGGACGCCGGGTGCAAGCAAGAAGGAGAGCGGAGATGCGCGCGGTGACAGCAGGAGGATAAGTATGAAAGATCTTCTTTTTACAGGTGTGCGGCAGCAACGGGGGGGGCTCTATATACCCACAGGGGGGCTGCTGTATACTACCACGGGGGGGCTGCTGTATATACTACGGGGGGGCTGCTGTATACTACCACGGGGGGGCTGCTGTATTCTCACAGGGGGGGGGCTGCTGTATATACTACGGGGGGGCTGCTGTATACTACCACGGGGGGGGCTGCTGTATACTACCACAGGGGGGCGGGAGAGCACTGACAGTGCAATGTAATATGCACAGCTCCCCCTGCCGCTGATGGACAGGGGGATGCAGTGCATATTGCATTGCACTAATGAGCGGCCCCACGTGACCGGCCGCTCACTATACAGCCTCCCCCTGCCTCCTCCATCCCCCGGACACCGGCCCCACACAGTCAGCCGTCACTGACTCGTGTATAAGCCGAGGGGGGCACTTTTCAGCACAATTTCTGTGCTGAAAAACTCGGCTTATACACGAGTATATACGGTACTTTCATTTATCCTGACATCCTGGACTTTATTTGGAGTCCGCAGCACAGAATCGTCATCCCCTGTGTTTTTTTCGTAATTCCTGTCGATACTGCAGCAGCTGTTTATGCGACTATAGTAATTGTGGCTCATACAACCTTATCAGGTGAGCATATTACCTTTTCTAAGCTATATGGTAATTTTTGGATAAAACCCTGCTGCATTTCACCTTTTTATGTAGAAAAAAATATATACACATCCGAAATTCTATTTTACTGGAAGAGTATAAAAAAATAGACAATTAGAAGTTGCTTTCCGCACACTGTCATATCCCCATATCTCAGAGGAACTGATGCAAATCAATAAATCAAATGCCATGCTAACAGCAATGAGTGCAGCAGTAGGAGTTTTTCCATCGCTTGCTTACTTATGCCTTTTGAAAACTTAAAATGTCAAAGTTGTCACAGAAAGTTCTTTGCTAAAAGTAAAAACCATCAACCTTGAGAAATGACAGAACATCGCAACTATTTACAAATGATTAAAAATCTATGCCAGTCATTCTCACAGTGACTAAAGGCTTGTGTGTAGATAGCATGGGCTTCACTAGCGTCAAAAGTCCGGGGCTCCATCCCAGAACCTCTTGCCCAGAGCCCAGTATCTGCAGCGACTGACCCATTGAACAGTGTCCGTGTTAACATGATGCAGACACTGTTCACTCCAGTGATAGAGCACGGAGAAAAAGGTCATCTCCTAAATAGAGATGAGCCACCACCCTAGTGTTCGAATTCGATTCGTCGAATTGGGGGTGTGTTCGTCGAATGTTCGTCGAACACCATCGAATACCATTGAAAACTATGGCAGGCAAACACACACACATACAAAAACATACAAAATACATAGAAAACACCTTCTATGGTGTTCAAAAGGTGACAAACTACTTAGAAGATACAATAAACACATGGAGAAGTGATAAGTACATATAAAAATGCGAAAAGAAAAGAGCTGGATGAGTAAAAGTAGGACGAGACACAGATATAGGCAGGTCATGCCCTTCTAAAATCATGTAAAACAAAGCAAGGTGACTCAAAGAGTCTCAATTTTTTTCCAAAAATTGGGGCACAGACACCACTCATGTGGCATCAATTGCCCCACAGTTGCAAGCTTAATATTGTTGGTGACTGTCATGCAGCACATTCAAAACTCCACAAGCCTTTAGTCTCCCCAGGATGACACAGAGGTAGAAAAGTCTTTGCGGATCCATGACTTGCTCATCTTGATGAACGTTAGCCTGTCCACATTCTGGCTGGACAGACGTGTGCGCTTATCTGTCAGCACACCACCAGCAGCGCTGATGACACGTTCAGAGAGAACGCTGGCTGCGGGGCACCACAGAATCTCCAAGGAGTGAGTGGTGAGCTCAGGCCATTTTTCCAGATTGGAAGCCCAAAATGAGCAATGGTCCAGTTCTACAGTCATGGCATCGATGTTCACTTGGAGATACTACTGTACCATCCTCTCCAGGCATTGACTATGTCTCAGACTTCTTGTGTCTTCTGGCCTTGCAGATGATGGTCTAAAAAATTTGTGAAACGATGCCAGAAAATTGGTGTTACCACCAGATACAGTGTTACTGGTACGGTGTGAGTGATGACTCGACAGTCCCACGGTTGGCAAGTTAGAACTGTGAGATTCACTCTGTGTACCACTGGTGTTTTGTGGAATAGCCGATCTAAGGTTGTGTAACAGCTTTTGCGATACTGCTGCATGCATGCGTCCCTTTTCTATGGCAGGAATTATTTCGCCAAATTTTGTC
Source organism: Allobates femoralis (assembly GCA_033576535.1). Lineage (NCBI taxonomy): Eukaryota > Metazoa > Chordata > Amphibia > Anura > Aromobatidae > Allobates > Allobates femoralis. The sequence goes on along the minus strand of JARQOC010000001.1, from coordinate 255,341,660 downwards.
TTGTACTGGGGATCTAAGAGTGTGGCAACCCAGTAGTCGGCATTACTTCTAATTCGGACAATCCAAGGGTCATGTTGCAGGTAGTGCAGCAAGAAGGCGCTCATGTGTTTTGCACATCCAGGAGGACCAAGTCCTTGCTGTGTTAGTGGCGGCGAGGTGAGAATCATGCTTCCTTTCTCTGCCCTCTCCCCCCAACCTCGCACAACAGAAATGTCATCAATGTCTCCCTCATCTGCTGAGTCTTCCATGCCCATCACCAGTTCATCCTCCATTTCTTCCTGGGCTCCTTCACCTTCCTCAACAGTTTGGCTGATACCATGCACTCTCGTTAATCCATCTCCCCCACTCTCCCATGCCTGCCGTCTTGGTGCTGCTGACCGTGAGGACTTTGGTGATCTTGTTATCCCTTCCTCATAGAACTCCTCCTGTACTTCCTCAACCTCCTCTAGTCCCACCATCTGACTCCGCATACTGTTTAGAGTGTGCGCCAGCATGTAGATGACTGGAATAGTCATGCTGATAATGGCATCATCAGAGCTAAACATCTTCGTCGCCATTTACAAACTATGCAGAAGGGTGCATAGGTCCTTTATCTGAGACAACTCCAGCAGCGTGATCTGCCTCACCTCTGGATCTTGTTGGCCCAGGCTATACGTTATAATGTACTGCACCAGGGCTCGGAGGTGCTGCTACAGTCGCTGCCTGCAACATGTGCAGAGTGGAATTCCAGCGTGTCGGCACATCGCATTTCAGACGGTAAACCGGAAGGCCGAAAGACTTCTGGAGCGATGCAAGTCGTTGAGCTGCGGGATGCGAACGCCGGAAGTGAGCACACAGCAGCCGTGCCCTCTGCAGAAGCCCATCTAGGCCGGGATAGTGTGTTAAAAATTGCTGGACAACCAGGTTCAACACGTGAGCCATACAAGGCACGTGTGTCACATTGCCCCGGCGAAAGGCCGCATCCAGGTTTGCAGCATTGTCGCACACGGCCTTCCCTGGATACAGGTTGAGTGGAGACAACCATTGCTGAAACTCGATCTCCAGAGCTGACCACAACTCCTCACATTTCCCAGACATTTCAAGGTAAACACCGCCTGATGGCGTTGAGCCCTGCTGCCAGCACAGTAAGGAGGTGTGCTGGATTCCTTGTGCACAGTTACATCGCGGGTGGCATTACCAAACAGGCATGGGCGCAGGTGGAGGACAGAGACAAGGTTGAGGAGGCAGAAGCAGTGGAGGAACTGCTACATACCAAGGATTGACACACAACTCGTGGGGACAGCAAGACTTGGACAAAAGACCCTTCTCCAGCTCTCACCATAGTTACCCAGTGCCCATGTAACGCCCCTGTCCATGCTTACTGGTCCAAGTGTCTGTGGTGAAATACACCCTGTCACACACAGAGTTTCTCAAGGAAGCGGTGATGTTGTCTGCGACATGCTGGTGTAGCGCAGGCACGCCCTTCTTGGAGAATTAGTGGCGACTGGGCATCTGGTACTGAGGCACTGCAACGGACATAAGGTCTCTGAAAACCTCTGTGTCCACAAGGCGGAAAGGCAGCATTTCTGTAGCCAACAGCTTGCAGATGGTGAAATTCAACCGCTTAGCTTTGTCATGGCTAGGAGGAAATGGTCTTTTACTTGGCCACATTTGAGGGATGGAGGGCTGGCTGCTGTGCTGAGACGGGGTTGAATAGGGTGTCCCCGGTAAACTGCTGGTCTGTGAGGGAGGTGCAGGTGCAGATATAATGTTGCCTTCATCCAAAGGTGAATATATTGCAGGTAAAGAGGTGGAAGGTCTGCGTCCAAAAGCATGAGTGACAGCTAACCCACAGTCACAGAGGATAAAGAGCACGCGGATGCACTTGATGGGGCAGACGGTGGTTGGCCCGCCCCACTAGCCCGCATTGTAGCACAGTGAGCTTCCCACTGCAACTTGTGCTTCATATCCATGTGACGGTTTATGCATTAAGTACTCAAACTATTGAGTTTATGGCCTCTACTCAGAGATTGGTGACAAACCTTACAGATCACATGAGTTGGGTGATCCTTGGCGATGTCAAAAAAGGCCCAGGCTAGACAAGGCTTACTTAAGAGCCCATGCGACCTGCAGAGCCACCACGACTTTCGCTCAAAGGCAGAGTTCTGGCTGCGGATGCTGATGTTGATGTGCTTCCAGTACTCCATCTCTGTCCAGGAAGGCACAACCTAACCTCGTCATCAGTAGCATTCTCCTCCACCTCCTCTGCTGACCTCATCGACCGGCTGACTGTGGGTTGACAGTAAGGGGGATCGCCAACCTCATCATCACTCTGTGTGTTATCACACCCTTTGTCCTCAGAGACAACCTCTTCCTGCCCTGACAGAAAAGTTAAGTTGTCGGTCCAATCAAGTATCTGAGTCTCATCAGCATCTTCCTCATTGTCTCCACCAAGAGGAGTTACAGTTTGGGAATGAGGGTCTACATTATGCTCAGAACCTTCTTCATCTGGGCCTGGATCCGACTCACAAAGCTTTTGGGCATCAGTGCAGATCATTTTCTCGTTTGGACTCACTGCAGCTTTGGAGAAGACCTCTGATTCCCAGGCTATAGTGTGACTGAACAGCTCTGCAGACTCAACCATCTCTGTTACCCCATACTCAGTAGGGCGGCTGGAGACTTGGGAGCTGGGAGGAAGCAAGTGTGATTGGGGTGACACCTCAGAGGACTGGAGGGTTTGGGATATTGAAGTTGAGGTGGAGGAGAGGCCACTTGATGGAGCACTTGAGATCCATTCAAGCACCTGCTGTTTTTGTGCCTCATCTACAATAGGTATCGATGGTCGTGTCCGTAAGACAGGGATCATATCAGATTATCCACGGAAATAAGTACACATATTACTTTGTCTGGGAGATGGTGTTTCTTCAGCAGATGTTACTGTTGCTTTACCACCTTCCCCACGGACACAAACTTTTTGGCCCTTTCCACCACGCCGATTCCCTTTTCCACCAGCAGCAGGCCTTTTGCCATTCATGTTGTATAAGACCAAATCGGCAACTCTGCAGTTGTTAGGGAAAAAAAAGTTGGATGGAAATCGAGCAGAGCTAAGTGGCCAAACAGTGGTACTAGGCCCAAAGTATTACCTGGGCTAGGTGCAGTTACAAATTAGTCTGAACTAGACAGGCGGTGTAGTGTGTTTCACAAGTGGGCTACACACCACTGTCTAAATGACACTGCTACTGCCCACAAAAGTATTACCTGGGCTAGTTGCAGTTAAAAATTTAGTCTGAACTGGAAGGCGGTGTAGCTTGTTCACAATGTGGGCTACACCACTTCCCCAGACACGACTATGCCCCAAAAAATTGCCTGGACTAGCTGCAGTAAAAATGGCTACTGGATAGACATGCGGTTAGCTTACATTTTAGAGCTGGGCTATACCGCCAGACTACCAAACACTGCTACTGCCCAAAAAATTGCCTGGGACTAGCTGCAGTAAAAAATTGGCTACTGATAGACAGGCGGTGTAGCTTCTTTACAGTGGGCTATACCGCTGACTACCAGACACTGCTACTAGCCCAAAAAATTGACTGGAGCAGCAGTAAAAAATTGCTACTGGAATGACAGGCGGTGTAGCTTACTTTACAGTGGGCTACACCCTGACTACAGACACTGCTACTAGCCCAAAAAATTGACTGGACTAGCAGCAGTAAAAAATTTGCTACTGGATAGACAGGCGGTGTAGCTTACTTTACAGCTGGCTACACCGCTGACTACCAGACACTGCTACTAGCCCAAAAAAATTACCTGGACTAGCTGCAGTAAAAAATTGGCTACTACAGATAGGTGGTGTAGCTTTGTTCACAGCAGTGCTACACTACCTGCCCTAAAGGATTGCTTGAGCTAGATTTGGCCAGATGCTGTGAAAAACACTTGCACAGCACTGGCACACACCTGCCTGGCAAAAACTAATAGGAAATGCTCTAACCTAGCCCTGAAAAGGGCTGATATAATAACTAGTCCCTACTTCTATGAAGTAGCCCTAAAAGGGCTGATATTTCACTAATCCCACTGTTAAGTACTCTCAAAAGGGCTAGATTCTAACAAGTCCCTACTCCCTAAACTTTTCTGTCTATCTAACTTGAATTCACTCACTATCTATCTAAGACTTTATAGTGCCCTCAGCAGCAGTAGCGGTGCCTGACTGACACACAACTGCAGCACTGAGGAAATGGTGGTGATGGGGAAAATGGCTGGGTCTTATAGGGCAAGGACATGTGACATACACAGCCAATGACACATGCCCTTGCTTGTTTGCAAAAAATGCACTTTGCTGTGTGTGTGTGTCATTGGCTGACAGCCTGCACCGCCCCACTGTATATGTAGATAGGAGGAAAAAAAAATGGAGATCGGCATTATTTCTTCAGCACTGATCTAAATACCCCGCCCCCCCCCTCACCTGCACACTATACACTGAAGCTGGATATTAACATTCATTAACAGTATTAGGGTTAGGGTTAAGCTCTTGGTGATCGAAGCATTATCAAACATAACCTCGAACTGCCGAATTTTAAGCAAATTGTTCGCATTCATCGAATGACTCAAACACCGTCCAAAACAGGTTGAAATTGAGATTGGCAAATATTTTGAATCGAATATCGCTAATCTCTACTCCTAAACTGCAGATTGCTGGCCTGCAACTTAAGAGACTTCAGCGTGCCCATGCAGGCAGTGTGATGATATCATTTCATTGAGCTGCCTCTAGAAACCTTCCATGGCAGTCGGAATAGAAGAGAGAGGCTGTGGTGCGAAGAATCAGGATTAGGCGAGTATAATCTTTGGTTTTTTTTCTATAGTATACATTTGTGGGGTTTATAATAGAGTATACAAGAGGTTGTGGAGGCCATCATACTATATAGCAAGAAGTGGGGGCTATGATAAAGTGTATAAAGGCTTTAGGGGCCACTATCATGCTATATATAGATAGATGTGGAGGGCCATTAGCTATACACAACTGTAAGGAGATGTGGGGATCATAATAAAGTATATTAGAGGTTGTGGGGGACAGGATATATGGAGCTTGGGGGCCATCATACAGTATGTAAGGGGCATGGGCCAAAGTACATTATATAAGTGGCTGTGGGGGCAATCATACAGTATATCAGGAGCTATGGAGACCATCAAACTATATAGGGAGCTCTGGGGATTATCACACAGTGATTAGGGAGCTGTCGTGACCATCATCATCTAATATATAAACAGGCCATTCCATATCAAGTGATCCAAATATTAATATTTTTTTTACCTGACATCTTTAGATTTTTTTTTTTTAAATTTCTATATGAAGTACAACAAGTTTTAATTTTTTTCTTCATCAGTTAATTTTTTACAAACTTTTAAAGTTTTGAAAAGTTTGAACTTTGGCCTGGCATGGCTTTATATTTTTTTTTATCATATTTTCGGGCTAGAATTAAGATAATGAGGTGGGAGAGGCATCATTTTTCTCAGAACGGTACCGGCTCGGTTTCATTTGATATGTCACACGACTACGTTTCTTTATATTTTGTTTTGGAGAAATTAAATAAAAAATTTTGATGTGCAATTGTGAAAAAAAAAATTTTTTTTTAATTGTAAAAAAAATGTGTGTGTGTTACTTGTGTTCTTGGTTATATTTGTACAGAGATTCAACTTGGGACCTATAAAATTTATATTTTCTTTTTATTTTACTTTTGTGTGAGTTTCTTGTTTTTTTCTTTTGAAATTACAATTTATTGAATTCAACATTTCTAGGCAACAATAAAGAAACACAAAAACAAATCCCATAAGTGCCAGGATAAATATATCTTAATTATCATTATAATACAACTTGCTCAGCATTTTCAACCTGAATGCATTGAACAAACCAAAAGAAAAGAGGTGATCATATCCTCAAGTGTGACTTTCTAAATACAGTGTCATCCTAAATATATGTTAAAAACAAGATCAAAAGAACCAATATTTTTACCACCTATTTATACATGTAACAATTCTTTTTCTATTATATCACTAAACATGTCATTTATGAAGTATTTAAGAAAAATAGAACAGTAGTTAAATCCTCGTTCTATAAAATATGAACTGAGCAAACAATAATAAATGTTTAAAGTGGCCTTTTATCATCAATTTGTCCCTTTTAAGTGGGTGAAATGTAATCTTGTCCATAAGCGCTTACTAGCAATGACCATTTCCTTTTAAATTCAAAGAGTATGTACGGCCTGTTATGGTGTTCGGCTCCAGCTGAGTTAATATCTGATTTTTGTTACCTTTTAAAATGTCTGGTTTTCTAGGGTACACAAAGGATGGCGCTGGACCAGAACAATGCAAAAAAGTCAATTCTACTTAAATTATAAGTTATATTATCCACCATAGCCTCTTCAAAATAATGTAATATTTTTTTCTTTGCAAGCCAATACTGAAACACATTTTTTGCAAATATCGAGGTAACAACTCTAAGGCTGGCTTCACACCACTGTTTTGTGCATCAGGTTCTGTCCGGTTTAAACTGGACAGAACCTGATCCGGTTTTGCCTCCCATGTATCCCTATGGTGCCAGATTGGTCCTACTTGGCCATCAGGTTTTGTGTATTCTGTGCCTGATCTGGTTTTGTCATGTTTATCACTGTCCCCAAAATCGGAGCCTGCAGCATTTTTTGTCTCCGATGCAAAAATTGGACAATCCAGTTTCCATATAATGGGAGTCTATGGTGCCGAATCCAGTAAAAAACCTGATTCGTTTCCCTGATCCGGTTTCTAGCACTGAGCATTCTCAGAATGCTCCTTCAACACCATGGACAACTGCTCCATCCATTATAGCCTATTAAGACGGAATTCACAATGCTTTTCAATGGAGAAATGAAAGAAACGAATCCTGAAAAAAAAACAGGATCGGGGTGCTTATTTGCCATCCGGTTCAACCCATCAAGTTCTGTCCCGTCTTGGCAGGGTGATCCTGCCAAAAACAGGATCCACCCTGACAAACACAAACCGTGGTGTGAAGCCAGCCTAACTCTTTTCGGGACACAATATTTGAGACAGACATACTTTGTAATTGCCAAGGTTGGACTCGCCAATCTGAATATCTTTCAGCTTACCCCCTTCAATCATGAGCTGGTGTGTTGTACATACACATACTGAGTGTGTACCACTACCACCAGCCAGGACACAATTCTTCGGTCACCGTTCAGCGAATTTTTAAAATCCTATTTTGGCAGAAGTGGAATTTTTTACTTTAAAAAGTTCATAGGTTTCTTTTAAATTGGTAAGAACCAGCCTCTTCTGGACATGAGTTTTCTTCGGCTCACTTCATCACTATTGTAAAAATCTTTCACTTTACCCACTATACAGTGGCGTAACTAGAGTCTGGTGGGCCCCGGTGCGAAATTCAGACCGGGGCCCCCCCCCCTCACCCACGGGCACACGTTGGTCGGATGTATGGGCCCCATGTAACGTTCTAAGTTCTATAAAGACTCACAAATTGACCCGTCTATGTATTAATGTCCCTCATCCTGCTATATATGGTCATCCTACTGGAATATGGAGCTAATCCTTTTAAATATGTCTCCCATCCTGCTATATATGGTCTCCCTCCGGGAATATGGCCCTTATCGTGGTATATATGTCCCCCGTCCTGGTATATACGGTCTTCCTCCTCCCGCCACGATAGTCCTCTAATTATTATAATGTATCCCCATATTCCTCCATATATTACAATAGACCCCCATAGTCCTCCATGTATTATAATGCATCCCATAGTCCCCCATTCATAAGGTAGCCCCAATAGTCATCCAATTATTATAATGCACCCCTACTATCCTACATATAGTAGCATCATAGTCCTCTGTATAGTATAATACAGCCTCACAGCCCTCCATATAGTATAATATAGCCTCATTGCCCCTCCATATAGTATAATATAGCCTCATTGCCCCTCCATATAGTATAATACAGCCTCACAGCCCTCCATATAATATAACGTAGCCTCACAGCCCTCTATACAGTATAATGCAGGCTCAGTTGTCCATGTAGTGCAGCCTCTATAGTACAGCCTTATATATGCAGCCTCATAGCTCTCTATATAGTACAGCCTCATGTAGTGGAGTATTATATATGCAGCCTCATATCTCTCCATGTAGTGCAGCCTTATATTTCTCTATATAGTGTATTATATATGCAGCCTCATAGCCTCTCTATATGGTGCAGCCTCAAATATGCAGCCTCATAGCCTCTCTATATGGTGCAGCCTCAAATATGCAGCCTCATAGCCTCTCTATATGGTGCAGCCTTATACATGCAGCCTCATAGCTCTCCATATAGTGCAGCCTTATATATGCAGCCTCATAGCATCCTCTTTGCCCCGCTCTCCTGTGCCCCTCGCTCTCCTCCTCCTCCTCTGTCCCCCCACTCTCCACCTTCTCCTGTGCCCCTTGCTCCCCTACTCTTCTGTCCCCTGCTCTCATCCTCTTCCTGCGTCCCTCAATCTCATCCTCCTCTGTCCCCCGCTCTCATCTTCCTCCTCTGTGCCCCGCTCTCATCCTCCTCCTCTGTCCACCCGCTCTCATCCTCTTCCTCTGTTCCCCACTCTCATCCTCTTCCTGTGTCCCCTGCTCCCCTACTCCTCTCTCCCCCGCTTTCATCTTCCTCCTCTGTGCCCTGCTCTCAACCTCCTCCTCTGTCCACCCGCTCCTGTTCCTGTGTCCCCTGCTGTCCTTTTCCTCTGTCCCCTGCTCTCATCCTCTTCCTCTGTCCCCCGCTCTAATCCTCCTCCTCTGTCCCCCACTCTCATCCTCCTCCTCTGTCTGTCCCCTGCTATCATCCTCTTCCTGTGTCCCCTGCTCTTCTCCTCCTCTGTCCCCCACTCTCATCCTCCTCCTCTGCTCTCATCCTCCTCCTCTGTACCCCGCTCTCATCCTCTGTCCACCAGCTCTCATCCTCTTCCTGTATCCCCTGCTCTCCCACTCTTCTGTCCCCCACTCTTATCCTTCTCCTCTGTCCCCCGCTCTTATCCTCCTCCTCTGTGCCCCGCTCTTATCCTCCTCCTCTGTCCACCAACTCTCATCCTCTTCCTGTGTCCCCTGCTCTCCCCCTCTTCTGTCCCCCAGCTCTCATCCTCCTCCTCTGTCCACCAGCTCTCATCCTCCTCCTCTGTCCACCAGCTCTCATCCTCTTCCTGTGTCCCCTGCTCTCCCCCTCCTCTGTGCCCCGCTCTTATCCTCCTCCGTCCACCAGCTCTCATCCTCTTCCTGTGTCCCCTGCTCTCCCCCTCTTCTGTCCCCCAACTCTCATCCTCCTCCTCTGTCCACCAGCTCTCATCCTCCTCCTCTGTCCACCAGCTCTCATCCTCCTCCTCTGTCCACCAGCTCTCATCCTCCTCCTCTGTCCACCAGCTCTCATCCTCCTCTTCTGTCCACCAGCTCTCATCCTCTTCCTCTGTCCACCAGCTCTCATCCTCCTCTTCTGTCCACCAGCTCTCATCCTCTTCCTCTGTCCACCAGCTCTCATCCTCCTCCTCTGTCCACCAGCTCTCATTCTCTTTCTGTGTCCCCTGCTCTTCCCCTCCTCTGTCCCCCGCTCTTATCCTCCTGCTCCTCTGTCCCCCGCTCTCATCCTCCTCCTCTGTCCACCAGCTCTCCTCCTCTTCCTGTGTCCCCTGCTCTCCCCCTCCTCTGTGCCCTGCTCTTATCCTCCTCCTCTGTGCCCCGCTCTCATCCTCTTCTGTCCACCAGCTCTCATTCTCTTGTGTCCCCTGCTCTCCCCCGCTTTCCTCCTCTCACCTGTGTCTTGTTCTCCGCTCTCTTCTTCCCTTCTCTGTTCGGCAGCAGCTGGGGGGCGTGTCCTCACTTCCTGGATAATGAGCGGCCAGGACCTGATGCACGGCCGCTGGGCGGGAGACTGAGGAGGAGGTGGGTGACAGCTTCCCAGGGGCAAAGAGCAGATTTTCGGCTGCTTGACAGTGCGGGCTGTGCTGCGCCCGGCGCTGGCATTGATGGGCGCAGGGCGCTCGGCACAGCGGGCGCAGGGGGCGGCTGGCGATGCGGGCCCCCTATAGGCCCGGGCCCCGTCGCAGCGGCGACCCCTGCGACCGTGAATGTTACGCCACTGCCACTATAGCTTCATCTAAGGTTTTGCCTGGTTTAGGATCAGGAGAAGACATGAAACCTTTTTGTTCAACTAGAGATTTGGCTTTTCTAGCCATTCTATTGCTAACGTTAAATTAATTTTCTATTCATTTGCATGCCCAACTCTTCGGTAGAGTAGTCAGTATCATGAACTGTTCACTTCTGCTATGGATGGATTTAAATTTAATCTTTAAGCTGCAGAATGATCTCTGAATCAGTGTCATTTTTTCCTTCTACGGTTTCACCCACCAGCTCAAGGGTCATTTTTTTGTAACTTTTTCACATTTTTTTGGCAATAACCTGGATTATGAATTTGTTTTTTTGCAATGGGCGATTCTTTGATGTTAGAAAGTGAATTATTAAAATACTCTATTGTTAAATCAGGATTTATCAAATCCTCTGTGTTAGAAGTTACAGATTCTTCAGAATTTTCTGCCTGCAGAGTATTTTTCTCTTTTGCAAGTTGCTTTCTACAACTGTCACAGATTTTCATGTCTGCATTGAAAGATGGATTTATATGAAACATCCAATGTTGTACCGGCCTAAGATTTTTTCTTGTTGTGTGTCCAGTTTTTTCAGAAGGATTGCAACAGCATATATTATAAAATGTTGTTCCTTGAGAAGTAGCAGCCATTGCTGTGTGAGAAAAATACAGTTAATATTAAGTAAGGAAGATGGGTAATAAAAATAAAGGTTTACACTACACTTGAGATATAACTGTGTTGCTATAAAGTGCGTATTAGGGCTATCGCACACACAGCTTTTTCTGTCTGCGGATAAACGCTGCGGTTTTGGCAGCATTTTCACTATATCTGCTTTAGTTTTGTTAATCACTAGTGAAAACGATGGCAGCTTCTTTTTTATATAAATAGTGCTTCTAAGCTGTAACATAATAAAATAATACAGTAATATCTAAAAATCGTGGATAATTTGGTAAATATAGACCCCACACTTTTAGACCACAGGTTGAACAGCTCTAAAATCAATATTTTCGAATTGATGCTATAATAGGTATATATTTTTAAAATATGATCCCATCGCGATCCCAACTTGAATTTTGGTACAGATGTGGCTGGGAGCATAGCAGACACGTGCATTTTTGGGAATTTTTAAATTAAACTTTTTTTCGGAAATGCGTTTTAAAATTTTGCATTCGCTTGGGTAAAATATTAACAAAGATACTCTTGTGACATATCTGGTGAAAGCCTGTACAGTTCTGAGTACAATGGTGTTTATTTTGTTTCTTTATCTTTTTTCTAGCCTGAGTTATGAGGAGAAATATAAATGCAGGCAACACCGAAATTCACACTTTTTCCAAATTTTGAAAATCAATTAAAAAAAAATTCTAAATTTTTTTTTTTCTTCACATTTTGCATTCTCTGACACACCAATAACAAATAAGAAAATCTCAAAAGAATTAAAAATATAGAGGTAAAAATCATTGGTTCACTTGACATGGAATGACCCAAAGCCGAGTGTGTGTTTATGTATGTATCATAGCTCCACCCCCTCTGGATAGCCCCACCCAATACATAGTCCCACCCATACAAATAGATCTATCCACTTCATAGTCCACCCCCTCAGTATAGCCTCGACCCTCCAGATGACCCCGTCCCCAACAGTTTGCCCAGCCCACTTCATAGCCCTGCCAACTTCATAGCCCCACTCCCGGTTAGCCCCACGTACTTCATAGTCCAACATATTTATTATGGCCGGGCAAGAGGCTGACTCATTTCATAGCTCCGCCCCCTCCAGATAGCTCAACCTACTTCATAGCTCTGGCCCTCCACAGAAACCCGCTCACTTCATAGCCCCCCCTCCAGATAGCCCCCCGTACACTATATAAAAAGACACATTTGCATGTTTTTGTCACTAATATGAATCAGAATAAACCTTTCCCATTTTAGGTCAATTATAATTACCAAAATCTATATATATTAAAAAGCTGAGTGTATTTGTGTGTAGTCCCGACCCCATCCACATAGCGCCTGCCTTTGGACTAAGTGGAGAAGTGGAGCTATGAAGGGAGGGGCTACCGGGATGGGCGAGGCTAATAGAGGTGTGGAGCTTACACACGCTGGTATTATACCCCTCTTAAACTTGATCAAATTCAAAACTCCAACTCCCCCCACTGCTGGAGGAATTATAATGCTATTGGTAGCTTGACTCACAGTTTTTTGGAGCTGTAGAGTTCTCAAATACTTCTGGGACAGAGTTGAGGCTCTAACTAATAGCATCACTGGTTTGAAATTACACCTATTTTCTGAACTAGTACTTCTCCTTGTTTGCCTCGAATCCATCCCTCATAAACATAGACCTATCATTACGCAAATTCTACTCACAGCTAAAAGTAACATTGCTGCCCTCTGGAGGGACCGTATTCCCCTACGGTGGAAAACACAATAGAGAAAATAGCATGTCACAAGACATACGAATACACATACGCCCTTAGAAACAACCTTTTAAAAAAATACTCCAAAAAATGGAAGGAGTGGAATAAAATTATGTCTCCTACAAATCAACCATAAGGACCTCAACATTGTACAAGACCAGATTAATCTTCGTACCCCAATCCAACTTATTTAGCATTACTATTTCAAGTAAATCATACCCACGTTAATTCATAGCGGGCATTCTTATATACGTACTCATTGTACTTCCATGTATGTAAATAGTTAAGTTACTGTTTAGTAACTCGCTATACATTAAATAATCAAATTAATGGAATATGATTGATATTTATATAAATCATTGACCGAGCGGCTAAAGCATTGAGTAGTGGTTATATATTTCTGATTCATCCTCGGTCTATGAATATATAGATTCTACATCTTTCTTCATATTGTACCACCTAGATTACTAATCTCCTTTTATTGTACTTCCATTGATTTCTGTATCATTTATGCTAATCATACTGTATGTTATACCATTCTTTTATTTGCAAACCAATAAAAATATTTGAACATAGAGGTGTGGAGCTATGAAAGGCAGAGCTACTGAGAGGTGGAGCTATGAAGAGGTGGGGCTGTGGAGAGGGTGGAGCTATATGAAGGTGGCAGAGCTATGTGTAAGGGCGGAGCTATGAAGGGGTGGGACTACTATGATACATACACATGCATTACCATATATGGGCATAATGCCCGAGCAACGCCGGGCTCTACAGCTAGTACAGTATAAAGGTAGTTGTTGGGACCACCATACAGTAATTAGGGAGCTGTAGGAACTATAATTCAGTGTATAGGCAGCTGTAGGGACCATCATATATGTATAGGGAACTGTAGGAACAATCATACAGTCTACAGGGTATTGTGAGGTTATACTGTGTGCAGGGAGCTGTGGGGGCAATTATATAGTATAGAGGGAGTTGTAGAGACCATCATACAATATATATGGGGCCTGCAGGGGCAGTCAAGTCATTATTTGATTTAAATGGCTGCATTATTCGTTTTGATTAGGGCTTTCAGGGGAAAGAATTACTTTTCTGGGGGGGGTCATTGTTAGTTAAAGGGGATACTTAAGAGTATTTGTTACTTGAAGGAGGCACTTGAACTTTCAAAGGAGCAAAATGGGCAATCATTACTTGTAGGTAGCACAGTGGGAGTTATACTACTTTCTAGTGGACACAATTGTTGTTTTAGAGGTTCCTTTATCTGCGCACTGACTGTGTAGCATTAATTGATGTAGGGGTACTCAATGTAATGACAATTTTTGAGAGGTACTGGGGTCACTGTTCCATGCCGGAGGAGCAGGCAGGATGAGGAGTTTGTGCAAGTTGGGAATACATGGGGATGGCGCTGGAAACATGAGAAGTCAGATGTTTAGAAGAAAATCCTGCTCACCCTTAGGTGAGTATCCAGGACTGGAATCGAAACACAGGATCCTTGATGCTGCTTCACCGAACAACACATCTTGATTGAAGAGGGAATGGATCCAGCTTGCCAGCAGGTAATTAAAATTTCTTTATTGGTGAGTATTTTTATAAAATGTTTTCAAACAAAGCGGATTACCTCAGGCAACACAACAGTGCATGTCAAACAAAATGTTTTTGAACACAAGTGTTTGGTTTCTTTATACGTTAGATGTTGTGTTGCCTTAGGAAATCCGTTTTGTCTGAAAACATTTTATAAAAATACTCACAAATAAAGAAGAAGTTTTAATTACCAGGTGTTGCTGGATACATGTCCACTTCATAGAAGTCAGATGTGTCTGTTGTAACTTCTGCAGACGAGTCCTGGTTGGAAGAGGTTGTTGTGTCAGACCAGATGAAAAAGACAAAAAAAAGTGAACATCAGCTGTAATTCACTGTTTATATTAGATCCATGTAATCTCTGCAATAAGGTTGGCAGCACTGGTATCTATCGTGATATAATCACCTAAAAGGTAGTAATATCAGTCTTCTTAATATCACTTTTTCTTTATTTTTGTTTATTAACAGCTTAATGCATTTTAGTCATTGGTCAGTGTATGGTGGTATTATTGATCTTTGTTTAATGTGTTGTTTTGAAGAGATAATGGTCATATTATAATTTTATGTACTCCCGTTGCAGTGGTAATGGTAGTGGACATTGTGTTGTAGTATTATTTTGGCCTTATATAGTAGTAATTTTGGTAGTATTGGTTTTGTTTAGTGTGTTTTAGTCTTAACAACAGTGATAAACTATTATTATATATGTCAAGATCTTCTTTAAGTCGTGGTGAGGTCATATAGGGAGACACATTTGTTGGGGTTTGGGCCCCTGATATTTAAGGACCTGGTAATGCCCCTGATGGACAGCATTTATGGTGTAATGTCAGGCTACTGCAATGATCTCCATTATGTGACTCTCAAATTGCTGTCAAACTACAATTCCAATCATACTTTGATAGAATGTGGCTAGAGAGCCACAGGTTATAGATCACTAATCTAGAGTATTGTTTGAGAGACAAGGTGTGACCAGTATCAGTTTCCCTTACTGCATCATTAGGTCATCATGAATCTAGGTCATCATGGCAGATCACAGACCAGTGATGGTCAACCTTTTGAGCTCAATGTGTCAAAATTCGCCTAAAAAAATTAGTGTGTCACTTAGAGAAAAACCCATAATTTTATATTTGTAGACATAACAACAAAAAGGTATCCTGGATATGGCCCTCATTCTGGTATATAGCCTCTTATCCATACTGGGATATACCACACCTCCATCCTGGTACATTACTCCTTATTCCGGATATGGCCCCCATCCTAGCGCACACACAAAAATAATAAACAATTTAACTCACCTATCCCTCATTTCTTTCCATTGGTCAATCAAAGTGTCAGTATCCCGCCGCTGATAACATAAGTAGCTCTGCTTCATGATGGTGCCACACTTGTCCCACCTCTGGATGCTGACACTTTGATTGACACTCACTGCTTGCTGTCACAGTGTCAGCATCCGAAGGCGGGACAAGTGTGGCACGTTAATTTAGCTGACAAAGTGTCAGAATCTCGCCTTTGGATGCAGATACTGGATTGCAAGAAGGCAGTGTCAATCAAAGCATCAGCATCCGGAGGCAGGATAAGTGCTGTACCGTCATGAAGCAGAGCTACTTACGTCATTCACGGTGGGTGAAACTGTACCACAACACGCAAACGCCTCAGCATGTCATAGGTTAGTCATCAATGCCATAGATTTAGCTGACTTTAGCCCACATCTTTGTGGAGCATGCTTATTGGCTGAATGCAAGAGAATTCAGCAAACAGGGACATAGAGGCAGAATTCAAGTTGGTGCATTGAGTAAATTGTTATAGAACAAGCTGTGTTGCAGAAGAGAATTTCATGGTTAAAAGTGACAAGTACAAGGACCAGTGTTGAATATTAAAGGGATCCTGTCACCTCCAAAAAGCCAACTAAGCTACAAAAACATGTCGCTGCAGCATCCTATCACTATTCTCACACTCCTTTTGTCTCCTAAAAGCATCCTGTCAAAGTAGATAAAAACTATTTTATACTCACTCATTAGGCATTATAATTAGTAGGAGCTATATTCTTTAGCCCTTAGGGCATATTTGTTTTGCAGGCTCCAGGATCCATTTTGCAATGCTTGTTTCTGAGTGTCTCTTATGTGTAACATACAGCCTATACTTGGTGAAGTTTTAACCTTTAATGAACCTAATGAGGGGACTGTATAGGAGAAACTAACCACCTGAGTACTCAGAGGGACTTATATTGTTAAATCAACTCTTTATGAAAGGTATATTAACAACCCTTGGGGAAAAAGCAAGATCTATTAATATCAAACTATTGATAAACTATGTATTAACACAACTGGTACTAGCGATTGGCAATGAGATTATCCATGATGTATTGTAATAATTGAAATTGTTATAGCGAAACCAGGCTATTTTAAATGTTTTTTATGCTTTTGTGTGACCAATTTCTCTGTTTGTATTTGAATAAACTTGTTAATATTTACCATGATAATTTGAGGTTGTATCGCTTTTTGGACCTTTTACTCTTTTTGCTTCAAATATTGTATTAAATTGGTCTAGCGATCCCTGTTGCATTATGCGCATTGGTGGTGCCCTCACCTATCTCTGGTTTTTGTTTTCAGGCTCCAGGATCCACCCTCTCTCTCTATGTGTTGATTTGCTTGTGCAGCCTTTGCCCTCCCCCTCTCTGTCACTCACAGAATGCAAATCATTAGTCCTGCGTTCAGCTCCACATCACAGCAGCACAGACAGAGAGAGGCTGGATCCTGGAGCCTGCAAACAACACGCCCAGAGGGCTATTGCATATAGCCCCTACTTCATTATCAACCTAATGAGTAAGTATCAAAGTGTTTATTTCAACTTTGAAAGGAAGCATTTAGCACAGAGAAAGATGGTTATAATGCTAATAGGAAGGTGCAAGGACATGTATTGATAGGTCAGGTGGCTTCTAGTAGGTGACAGGATCCCTTTAATAGTATAAACAGCAATGACAATTATTTGAAACCTAGTGATGAAATGGCAAAAGTACTAACAACTATAGTGAGAAGTATTCACCCATGATGTCCAGGAGATTCCAAAGCAAATAAAACACACTGAAAACACACCGGAGAAACAATACACCTGTATCATAATTTTAATGAAATTCTAAGAAAGTGTTTTTTTTATAATCTGTGGCTGGACTTTAACATTTTGCCACAACTTTGCAGTATTGCTTGGAGTTCCACAAGCTTATTTCGCACACCAGAGTCGTAATTGTCCACAAATTAAGTTTTATCATTTGGTGATGCACAAGAAATAGAGGCAAGTTGTATTTTGAGATTTTATGTTACTTTACTATAAAAGTTAAATAATAAAAATAGGCTGCGGTAGCCCCTGGAGTAAATCAGGCTGCCTATGGTGCAAGTTACATAGTAGCATGCTCAGTAACAAGCATATTCATAACAGTCCAGTAGATATCAAATAGGCAAAGCATAGAATATTCTGATACGAAGATGTAAATCCTACTCACATCACACATTGAAGTCCCTTTGTTTTTTTTTTATACACTACCGTTCAAACGTTTGGGGTCATTTAGAAATTTTCTTATTTTTGAAAGAAAAGCACTTTTTTTTTTCAATGAAGCTAACATTACATTTTATACATTGTTAATCTGGTAAGTGACTATTCTAGCTGCAAATGTCTGGTTTTTAATGCAATCTACATGGGTGTATAGAGGCCCATTTCCAACAACCACCACTACAGTGATTTAATGGTACATTGTGTTTGCTAACTGTGTAAGAAGGCTAATGGATGTTTAGAAAACCATTGTACAAGTATGTTAGCACAGCTGAAGATGGTTTGGCTGATTAAAGAAGTTATAAAATTGACCTTCCTTTGAGCTAGTTGAGAATCTGGAACATTACATTTGTTTGTTCTATGAAACTCTAAAAATGGCCAAAAAAAAAGAACTTTCATGTGAAACGCGACAGTCTATTCTTGTTCTTAGAAATGAAGGCTATTCCATGCAAGAAATTGACAGGAAACTGAAGATTTCCTACATAGGTGTGTACTACTCCCTTCAGAGGAGAGCAAAAACAGGCTCTAACCAGAGTAGAAAGAGAAGCGGGAGGCCCCGCTGCACAACTGAGCAACAAGACAAGTACATTAGAGTCTCTAGTTTGAGAAATCACAGCTCCTCATTTGGCAGCTTCATTAAATAGTACCTGCAAAACGCCAGTGTCAACGTCTACAGTGAAGACGAGACTCCGGGATGCTGGCCTTCATGGCAAAGTGGCAAAGAAAAAGCCGTATCTGAGACTGGCTAATAAAAGGAAAAGATTAATATGGGCAAAAGAACACAGACATTGGACAGAGGAAAGATTGGAAAAACGTTTTATGGACAAATTAAAGTTTGAGGTGTTTGGATCACACAGAAGAGCATTTGTGAGACGCAGAACAACTGAAAAAAAGCTGCAAGAGTGCCTGACGCCATCTGTCAAGCATGGTGGAAGTAATGTGATGGTCTGGGGTTGCTTTGGTGCTGGTAAAGTGGGAGATTTGTATAAGGTAAAGGGGATTTTGAATAAGGAAGGCTATCACTCCACTTTGCAAAGTCATGCCATAATCTGTGGACAGCGCTTGATTGGAGCCAATTTAATCCTATAACAGGAGAATGACCCAAAGCACACCTCCAAATTATGCATGAACTATTTAGGGAAGAAGCAGGCAGCTGGGATTCTATCTGTAATGGAGTGGTCAGCGCAGTCGCCAGATCTCAACCCCATTGAGCTGTTGTGGGAGCAGATTGACCGTATGGTACGCAAAAAGTGCCCATCAAGCCAATCCAATTTGTGGGAGGGTCTTCAAAAAGCATGGGGTGAAATTTCCCAAGATTACCTCAGCAAATTAACAGCTAGAATGCTAAAGGTCTGCAATGCTGTAATTGCTTCAAAGGGAGCATTCTTTGACGAAAGCAAAGTTTGAAGGAGAAAATAATTATTTCAAATAAAAATCATTATTTCTAACCTTGTCAATGTGTGGACTATATTTTCTACTCATTTTGCAACTCATTTGATAAATAAAAGTATGGATTTTCATGGAAAGTAAAAAATTGTCTGGGTGATCCCAAACCTTTGAACGGTAGTGTAGGTTTGTCAAAAAAAGGCAAATCTCCATAGTTTTTTCCCCAAATTGGAAAAGTTAATTGCAAGAACAGCAATTGCAATATGTGAGCCAAGCCTATAAAGAAAGCATCTGGCAAGCACCTGAACAAGAATCGACTGAAAAAACCATAAATGAGGCAATCCATTTTATCTTCTGAGATTCGAAAACTTGGAAACTTGTAGGTACACAACTCATACCCAGATCGAACCAAGATAGATCCCCTCTCACAAGATGACTTTTCCAAACAATGGCTGGCAAACATTTTTGTGTACTTATGGCACGGCACGTATGAGCGTCGGGCAGAAATGTATGTACCGTGTTTCCCCGAAAGTAGGGCGCCCCCGAAAGTAAGGCATGCTTGGGGGGGCGCCCTACTTGCTAATATAAGACACCCCCCGATTATAAGGTGTACCTGCCTGAGGACTGTGGTGGTCCCCCGCTCTCTGGTGGTCCCCCGCTCTCTGGTGGCCCCCCACTCTCCAGCGGCCCCCCGCTCTCCTGATTCCCGCTGTAGCTGCCAAACTCCGCCCAGGTCAGGAGCCCTGCACCAATTACAGCGCAGGAATCATGACCCAATCACAGCCCAGGAACCGCAAGCCAATCCGCGGCCAGCGGACATCGTGCATGGCCTCTGATTGGCTAGCAGTTCCTGGGCTGTAATTGGCGCAGGGTTCCTGACCTGGGTGGAGTTTGGCAGCTACATTGGGAAGGAGAGCGGGGGGCCACCGGAGAGCGGAGGGGGCCTCCGGAGAGCAGAGGGGGCCTCCGGAGAGCAGAGGGGGCCTCCGGAGAGCAGAGGGGGCCACCGGAGAGCGGAGGCCAGCTGGAGGACGGGGGACCACCGGAGAGCCAAGGCCAGCGGGGAGAGAGCGGACACCGGAGAGGGGGCCACCGGAGACCGGTAAAAAATGGTTTGTGTGTATGGGTATGTGTGTTTATGGGTATGTATGGGTGTGTGGAGTGTGTGGTGTGTATGGGTGTGTGGTGTATGTGTGTGTATGGGAGGCTGCAGTGGGATTTGGCTAATATAAGACACCCCCCCGAAAGTAAGACATGGCGGTCTTTTTGGACCACAAAAAAATAAGACAGTGTCTTACTTTCGGGGAAACACGGTATATTAATTTCGGGAGTGGCAATTAAATGTTCCAATTGTCCTGGTAATTACATATAGTGATGTTCACTGAATATCAATGATGTTAGAATCGTCATTGAAACCTTTATTAGTCTCTCTCAGATGATCTTTAAAATATGCCATTAAACATTTGAAAGAAAAGTATGAATAGATTTTGGGCACTAGTAGCTTGTGTGACACTTCAAGATGGAGAAAGCTAAAAACTAGAACAAAAAGACATAAAATACCTATTTGTATTCCAATGTAACTAAGTACAATTTAGACTTACAATGGAAAGTCACATTTAACGCTCAAGGTCTGGGATTAAGGATAGGTTCCGTGATCAAACTAGTAAGAAGAAATCATAAGAACTTATCACCAAAAAATTGTATTTTAATTACAGAAAGTCGGAGCCTAATGAGTGAATGTGATCGAAACAGTAAAAGAATAGTCCTGGTAAGCTTAAAATGGTGAAAATCAACAGAAATGACTTTGCTATGAAGCTCTAATTCAAATGCAGGTGAACGGCATGGAAATAAATTGCCTGGGGCTCAAGTATTATTTCTTTTGATGTCATCCCCTCATCTGCGGCTTAACTAAACTGAAACAAATCCTGTAGAGGGAATGTGACAGTGAGGCATGATGCAAAGTCTATGTACAGTGACTGCAATGCCAAGCAGCTTTCCTTAGGAAAAAAAAAGGTATTTCATTCTGCAGCAAAACACAGCACGTTAAAAATAATGTTAACCATGAATCAATTCACTGAGTACCACAATAGGGAAGCACTGAAACTAATCACATCCTGGACACAGCCACCTTTCACTGCAAAATCTAACATCAAACAATGCACTTATGATTAACTACACAAAGCAAGTGCTAAAGTTGCTGCCAGAGAAGATAAAAAAAATAAATGCATTATACATGTTATATATAACTGTACGTATAACTTTCTGTCTACATAGGGTGCTCTAATAAAAGAAAAAGTGGAATTATGGAATCAATAGTTATGTTAATGATATTCAAATAATGAAAAATGACAGTCTTCAAAATATCTCGATTTATTCAGAATAAAAGATATGCGCTTTGCACAGAAATACAAGCACACGTCTTGGTAGCTATTCTTAAGGTTATTATTAGTTGTCTGTGCAATGTTTGCCAAGCTAAATACACTTGGGCATACAAATCATCAAAATCCGCTGCTGGCAGCTTACTTTGTAAAATGACATCGTAGATGTGCTCAATGGGTGACAAAGTCAAGAGACGTTGCAGGCCATGGTGGCATGTTTAGTTAGTCTGCTCATAATAGCATAAGGAACATGCAGTGTGATGTTCTCATGTTGAAGAATGCAATTACTTACCACTAATAAAGTACAATGTGTCACATAAAAACAGTAATTACTCACTACTATCAAGGTACAATGTGTCACATATAACCAGTAATTACTCACTACTAACAAAGTACAATGTGTCATACAAAAACTGCAACTACTCACTACCTATGAAGTACGAGCCACATAAAAAATGGCAATTACTTACTTCCAACAAAGTACAATGTGTCACATAAAAACTGCAATACTCACTACTAACAAAATAGTTACATCTAATAAAAATGGTAATTACTCACTACTAACAAGGTAGAATGTGTCACATAAAACCAGTAATTACTCACTACTAATGAAGTACAATGTGTCACAAAAAAATGGCAATTGCTCACTTCTAACAAAGTATTATGTGTCACATAAAAATAATCTCAGAATCAGGGGACTGTGAAGATATTCCAGAGGTATCACCACATAAATAGACACAGATTTGTAAAACTGTCATCAGGATTGCCAAAACTGGTGTTCCTACAAAAGGAAGGGGTTAAAGAGACCCTTTCATTAGTTTTGATCTTGACTTCATACTTCTATAAATGGGCTGGTCAGTTTGTTATAATAGTAGGATGAATTACACTTTACAAACAGAAGTTTTAACAACTTTTGTGCCCTATATACAAATTACTTTTGAAGTATCTACTATGGGAACACTTCCAATATAGGCTTTGTCGACATTTCTAGGATCTCCTGCGTAATCCACTGTTCAAATAGTAGAGACATTATGCAGGAGGCACTAGAAATGCCTCAATTAGTCAGAACAGAGCCGCTCTGCAAGTGGATCCTGCTTTTGGCCCATTTATGCATTACATGAACTTCCCATTTTTTTAAAGTAGGTACTGCCGGGAAAACGTCTGGTCAGACAAAATCCTTGGCAATAACAGCTAATTATCAAGGGATAGAAATGCTGATTGCCATGGCGGCTTTCATTCACTGATGGCTAGTGATGATTTACATATACTCCCTGATGCCTTGTGATAGTTTATGTATGTTTACTGATGGCTATTAAAAATTCATATATACAGTATTCACAATTGGCTAGTGCATTGTTTGTTTATTTTACTTCTGTAAAAGTGATCAAAAACTAAATAAAAAAAAATTAAGAAAATGTGGAATTAAATGAAACATTACCTGAACACTGAAGCTGAGACAGAATTTGCGCTCCCTCAAACTGATGACTTGTCATTTTTAAATTGGGCTTGATACAACGGATGAAGCTAGATCCCTGTGGGAAATCCAATAAACAATTTGTATAAGGACATTGCTAGAAAGTTATTTTACAACTAAACTGAGCAAGAAACCAAGTACAGAGGTTAGCACATTGGAAATATTTACAAGGAATATAATTAAAAGTCGCCATAATAATAAATTGAAAAAAAGCACGAGATGACAGATAATTGTTAGCTACCCAGCAGATGAATAATGCAAATCTCCTTCTCCCTTTTCATTGCCCAGGCACTGCATACGTTTAAGGAAAAGAAAAAACAAAACTAATGTACTTTAAATGCACACCAGAAATACAAAGCGTGAATGGTCGTCCTTCAAATTCTAAAGTCTGTATTGATCATTACTTGGCAAAATGTTACCAGTGCAAGTAGACGACATGTGTCCTTGGACAAAATAGAAGATGTCACTTCAACTTAGAAAATTATACAACTCCAATGCTTTTCTCTAGATTCCCTGATATGGAAGGACAAAAAAAGCAGCGTTTCTCTACAGTATTATTCAAGTAAATCCTCTGTAGAGGGCATGAAATATGCATTAAAGACGGAATGGTCTTGCATTTAGTAAGTGGGATTTATTGAACTGTGATGAAAGTATTTAAGCATCATTCTTGCTAAACCATAATCGCTATGATTCCAGAAAGCTAGCAATAGGCTTGTTTAGCACACAATTCAGGATTTCCATAACTATATATGTGATGAGCCCTGCATTAGAATTGCGGACTGGTAACCCTTCTGAATTTCTCCACAATGGGGGGCGAAGTCCATGGCCTGCAGACTGCATGTTACACAGGATGGTTATACATATGGCCCAACACAAAAGCCCATGAGAGGGCTGTGGAGGGGTCTGGACTGAACATCTGCCCAAACGGCAACAAACCCTATCATTTTTCTCCAAAACAGCAGTGTGCATGCCCTCAGCATTTGGTACTGAAAGCTGCTGTGGTATACACAAGGCTGGAGTAAGTCCGGCAGTACGCTCTTTTTGGGCCAAGTTAGTATGTTCTGGTAATCTGTCCCACTCCTGGCACTGTAGATCTACAGCCACAGTGTTAGCTGAACAAGCTCCATTGAGTGGATTGCAACCTCAGCCCCATCTCCAAGGTCTGGGTGAGTCTCAAACGATCCTATATTCTATATACAAACATTCAGTGTATTCTATGTAATGTATACAGCAGTCTCACTGTATACTACGTGATGTATATACAAGGTGATTCATTCGCTACTTTACCTGGAAAAGTTGCTGTAACTTCTAAAAGGAACCCTCTATTGTACTGAAGTTTGGACTGTACACACTTTAGTTCATGAGAAACTGATATTTTAATCCAGGTGTTGAAACTGTCCACCATTCACATCCAAGCACATATGCATGCACTGTTTCATATTGTTCAATGTATTCCTCAGGACACATGAAGTCACAAGCTGAATTTCACTATACGTTCTATCGGAGTGACTATAATGTGTCGGAAGTCACTGTTTCACATCTTGAACTGTTTCCTCAGACATTTTTCTGATGTCCTACATCATACCTATCCAGTAACGTGAGGAAGGAGAAGTCTAGCATTCGGGTACGTAAAAAATAGACTACTAGTCGTCCATTAAAAGCAAAGACAGGACACACATGTACATGAGCAACTCCATTCTGATGTGTTTTGGATGCATGTTGTATCCTTAGATGTAGCAAGAAATATAAAGTTAAATTATGGTTTTGGGTTTTTTTGGGGGTGGGGGGATTGGGAGGTAAGGAAATCACCTTTTCAGACAGGGCCCTCTAGATTTGGATTTCTTTTTCCCTTAATAATGAAGACCTTCATTTATAGACTGCACTTTGTGTTACTTGTGCTATCTGTCTAATATTTAAATATATTTGGTGATCTAAAACATTTAAGTGTGACAAACATGCAAAACAATAAAAAAGAAAAATTATATATATAGACTGTGTACAGAATTATTAGGCAAATGAGTATTTTGATCACATGATAATTTTTATACATGTTGTCCTGCTCCAAGCTGTATAGGCTTGAGAACCAACTACCAATTAAGCAAATCAGGTGATGTGCATCTCTCTAATGAGGGGTGTGGTGTAATGACATCAACACCCTTAATTATTAGGCAACTTCCTTTCCTTAGGCAAAATGGGTCAGAAGAGAGATTTGTCGGGCTCTGAAAAGTCCAAAATTGTGAGATGTCTTGCAGAGGGATGCAGTGGTTTTGAAATTGCCAAACGTTTGAAGCGTGATCACCGAACAATCAAGCGTTTCAAGGCAAATAGCCAACAGGGTCGCAAGAAGCGTGTTGGGCAGAAAAGGTGCAAAATAACTGCCCATGAATTGAGGAAAATCAAGCGTGAAGCTGCCAAGATGCCATCTGCCACCAGTTTTGCCATATTTCAGAGCTGCAATGTTACTGGAGTATCAAAAAGCACAAGGTGTGCGATACTCAGGGACATGCCCAAGGTAAGGAAGGCTGAAAAACGACCACCTTTGAACAAGAAACAGAAGATAAAACATCAAGACTGGGCCAAGAAATATATTAAGACTGATTTTTCAAAGGTTTTATGGACTGATGAAATGAGAGTGACTCTTGATGGGCCAGATGGATGGGCCAGAGGCTGGATCAGTAAAGGGCAGAGAGCTCAACTCCGACTCAGACGCCAGCAAGGTGGAGGTGGGGTAATGGTATGGGAAGGTATCATCAAAGATGAACTTGTGGGACCTTTTTGGGTTGAGGATGGAGTGAAGCTCACCTCCCGGACCTACTGCCAGTTTCTGGAAGACAACTTCTTCAAGCAGTGGTACAGGAAGAAGTTGGTATCGTTCAAGAAAAACATGATTTTCATGCAGGACAATGCTCCATCACATGCATCCAACTACTCCACAGCGTGGCTGGCCAGTAAAGGTCTAAAAGAAGAAAAAATAATGACATGGCCCCCTTGTTCACCTGATCTGAACCCCATAGAGAACCTGTGGTCTCTCCTAAAATGTGAGATCTACAGGGAAGGAGAACAGTACATCTCTCAGAACAGTGTCTGGAGGCTGTGGTGGCAGCTGCACACAATGTTGATCGTAAACAGATCAAGCAACTGACAGAATGTATGGATGGAAGGCTGTTGAGTGTCATCATAAAGAAAGTTGGCTATATTGGTCACTAATTTGTTTTGTTTTTGCATGTCAGAAATGTTTTTTCATAAATTTTGTGCTGTTATATTAGTTTACCTGGTGAAAATAAACAAGTGAGATGGGAATATATTTGTTTTTTATTAAGTTGCCTAATAATTCTGTACAGTAATAGTTACCTGCACAAAAAGATATCCTCCTAAGATAGCCAAATCTAAAAAAACAACACTCCAACTTCCAAAAATATTAAACTTTGATATTTATGAGTCTTTTGGGTTGATTGAGAGAACATAGTTGTTGATCAATAATAAAAATAATACTCTAAAATACAACTTGCCTAATAATTCTGTACACAGTATGTATATATATATATATATATATATATATATATATATATATATATATATAGTTTCTGACAGTTTCTGACTGAGAACTTTCTTCCATAGGACAAAACGCAAAAATGTGCCTTCAGGAGCAAAAAAGAGAATTTTGTTTACGTACCGTAAATTCTTTTTTCTTTAATCATCAATGGGAGACCCAGACAATGGGGTTTAGGGCTCCGCCCTCCGGAGGTCACACTAGGTACTACAAGTTTGTAGACACCGCCTCCTCCGCTTATAAACCCCCACCGTAGGGAACATCCTCAGTTTAGTCCATAAGCTGCGAGGAGAAAATGAACCACACCCGAAACATCGGGAAGAATGCCGTGCACAGACGGTTTGAACAACCCGGAAAAAAACACTGTCTCAACAGAGAACAGACCAAATGCAAACATGCAACGGAACAATTGGGTGGGTGCTGGGTCTCCCATTGATGATTAAAGAAAAAAGAATTTACGGTACGTAAACAAAATTCTCTTTTTTCTGGTCATCATAATGGGAGACCCAGACAATGGGGATGTCCTAAAGCAATACCCCAGGGCGGGAAGAGTTCCTCAACAAGACGGATAATACACGGTCCCCCTCAAAGGTGGGCAACCGCCGCCTGGAGGACCCGCCTGCCCAAACTTGCGTCCGCAGAGGCATGGGCATGCACCATATAGTGCTTTGAGAAAGTGTGCAGGCTGGACCAGGTGGCCGCCTGACACACCTGTAGAGCAGATGCTCGATGTCGCAAGGCCCAAGAGGCACCTACAGCTCTAGTAGAGTGTGCCTTCAAACCCACCGGGAGAGGCAAACCAGAAGACCGGTATGCCTCCTGAATGGGAGCCTTGATCCATCTGGCCAAGGTCGACTTCGAAGCCGCGGACCCCTTACAGCGACCCATCGTGAGGACAAATAAGGAATCCGAACTCCTAAAGGAGGCGGTCCTGGACACATAAATGCGTACAGCTCTCACGAGATCCAGAGTATGGAGGTCGCGCTCAACCTGATGAACGGGAGCGGGGCAAAATGATGGGAGAACAATCTCCTGGTTGAGGTGGAAAGTTGAAACCACCTTCGGCAAGAATTCAGGCCGCGGGCGCAACACCACCTTGTCTTGGTGAACCACCAGAAAGGGTGACTTGCACGAAAGTGCAGCCAATTCTGAGACCCTCCTCAGAGACGTAATTGCCACCAGAAAGACCACCTTCTGGGACAGACGAGAGAGAGAGATGTCTCTCAGTGGCTCAAACGGCGGTTTCTGCAGTGCCGCCAGGACCATGTTGAGGTCCCAAGGGTCCAGAGGTCGCCTGTAAGGCGGAACCACCCGAGACACCCCCTGCAGAAATTGACGAACCTTCGGGAGGATCGCCAAGCGCCTGTCAAACAGCACTGAAAGTGCTGACACTTGACCCTTCAAAGAGCCAAGGGATAATCCCAACTCCAAACCCGACTGTAGGAAGGCCAACAATGTCGGGATGGACAAGGGCCACGGTGAGCGTCCACCAGAGGCACACCAGGAGAAAAAGATTTTCCACGTCCTGTGGTATATCTTCCTGGAGACAGGTTTCCTTGCCCGATTCATCGTGGCAACTACTGTAGGAGAGAAACCCCTGGATGTCAGCAGCCAGGCCTCAAGAGCCATGCAGTCAATCTGAGGGCCCTGGAATTGAGGTGGAAGAATGGGCCTTGCGCGAGTAGATCTGCGCGTTCTGGAAGAGCCCACCGGTGTCCGCCTGACAGTTGCCACAGGTCCGGGTACCAGGACCTCCTGGGCCAATCTGGAGCCACTAGAATGGCTACCCTGCATTCTGTCCTGATTTTCCACAGAACCCTGGGAATCAGCGCCAGAGGCGGGAACACATATGGCAGCTGGAAGCTGGACCAACTCAGGATCAGGGCATCCGCCCCCAGAGACTGAGGATCCCCCGATCGAGCCATGTATTGGGGCACCTGATGATTCAGCCGTGAGGCCATCAGATCCACGTCCGGAGTGCCCCATCTCCCGCAGATGTCCCGGAAGACGTCTGGATGCAGGGACCACTCTCCGGCGTCCATCCCCTGTCGGCTCAGGTAGTCGGCCTCCCAGTTTTCGACCCCTGGGATGTGAACAGCGGAGATCAGGCAGCCGTTTTCCTCCACCCAGGCTAGAATGCGGTGGACTTCGGCGAGGGCCTGAGCACTTCTGGTCCCTCCCTGATGATTTATGTAGGCGACGGCCGTCGCATTGTCGGACTGAACCCGAATGGGTTGTCCCGACAGGAATTTCTGAAACGCCAGGAGCGCCAGATAGACCGCCTTGATCTCCAGCACGTTGATCTGTAATGCCGACTCCGACTGAGTCCAGAGACCTTGAGCCCTGTGGTGCAAGAACACCGCACCCCAGCCCTTCAGACTGGCGTCGGTGGTCACCACCAACCATGACGGTTTTAGAAAGGACCGGCCCCGTGACAGATGATGTGGCCGGAGCCACCACTGTAGGGAGTCCCTGGTCGATTGTGACAGCGTCACCAGCCGATTCAGAGAGATCGTCCTTTTGTCCCATCGGCGAAGAATCTCCAACTGGAGAGGACGGAGGCGAAACTGTGCGAAAGGCACCGCCTCTATCGCCGCTACCATGCGCCCCACCAGCTTCATCAACCCCCGTAGGGAAGATTGTGGCGACAGGAGAACAGTCTGTACCCCTGATTGGATCGCAAGCTGTTTGGCTTGAGGTAGGGACACCAGGGCTGAGTCCGTGTGGAAGTCCATGCCCAGATATGTCAATGACTGGGTCGGAACCAGGGTCGACTTTGGAATGTTGAGAAGCCACCCAAACTGTTCCAGAGACTTCATGGTCGCCTCCAGGCTCACCCGACAAAGGTGTTCCGATGGCGCCCTGACCAGCAGGTCGTCCAAATAGGGAATGACGGCGTGTCCCTGCACATGCAGGAGAGCCATCATGGAGGCCATCACCTTTGTGAACACTCGCGGTGCTGAGGCTAGGCCGAATGGCAGTGCCACAAATTGGAAGTGTTCTTCCCCCACTGCAAATCTCAACCAGCGCTGATGAGCTGGTGCAATGGGCACGTGAAGGTAAGCGTCCCTGATATCGATGGACGCCAGGAAATCCCCCTGTGACACAGCCGCGATCACGGAGCGCAGGGATTCCATACGGAACTTCCGAACCAACACGTGACGGTTGAACAACTTGAGGTCCAGAACCGGACGAAAAGAGCCGTCCTTCTTTGGGACAATAAAGAGGTTGGAGTAAAAACCCCTGAACCTCTCTCCCGTGGGTACTGGGACCACCACTCCGTCTCTGCGGAGTCCCTCCAACACCAGATGAAAAGCCTGAGCTTTGTCTAGGGATGGGACAGACCGATGGAATCGGTGCGCTGGCTGCGACGTCAGCTCTATCCTGTAGCCTTTTGAGACTACGTCTCGGACCCACTGGTCTTGGACGTGGAGAAGCCATCTGTTCTGAAAAAGAGACAGGCGGCCCCCCACCTGTGGGGAGACAGGATGAAGGAGCGAGTCATGCCGAAGCGGGTTTAGGGGTGGCAGCTGCTGCCCCTGCCGGCTTCTTTTGGCGACTTTTGTTGCGCCACTGAGTGGAGGGTTTGCCCCCACGGTCCGCGCGAGCGGACGCTGCCGATGACTGCGAGCTTGGGCGAAAGGAACACTGTTTAGGGTTCCTTTTCACGGTATACCGTGGCTAAGGTTTATTCTGCGGAATCTTAGACTCAGCAGAATCCTTTATCAGCTTGTCCAGCTCGGTGCCGAAGAGCCTGTCACCAGAAAACGGAAGATTTTGCAAAATCTTCTTAGACGTGGCATCTGAGTCCCAAAGACGCAGCCACAACAACCTGCGGATCGCTATAGCATTGGCAGAAGCCACAGCCGAGCGAGTGGCAGTTTCCAAGGTTGCCGTCCTGGCGTAATCCGCATACGCCCTTGCTCTGTCGGTGAGCGCCAGGACCTCTGGGCTGGACCTAGCTAGATCAGAGATACCATCCAAGCAGGAGGTAATCGCTTGTAGGGTCCAGACCGTGGCAAAATTAGGGGCAAATGAAGACCCCACAGCCTCATAGGAAGACTTGGCGAGTTGCTCGACCTGTCTATCAGTAGCATCCTTCAATGAGGAGCTATCAGAGGCAGAAAATAGGGAGCGTGCAGCAATCCTAGTCATGGAAGCGTCCACCTTCGGGGACTGCGACCACTCCTGAAGCACCTCCTGAGGAAAGGGAAAGCGAAGGTCCTTGGGTTTACGGACATAACGCCGCCCAGGATGTGACCTGGGTGCTCTAATCACCCTTCCAAAATTAGTGTGGTCCATAAAGGATCCACTTGGTCTGGCCTCCGGCCGCAGCCATTGATAGACCTCCTTGGGGTGTACCGTCACCTCCTCGGGAGGAGTGACAAGACGTAATGTCTCATTGATGGAGGACACCAGATCCTCCACCCCATCTGGAGGTTCAGAGACAGACCCGAGAGTAGAACCCCCATCATCCTCATCACCATCAGAGGAACGCTCCTCATCAGAGGGAGCCTGGAGCTCTGGAGAGGCCTCACGAGCTCGCTTAGGGGGTCTCACAGAAGAAGTAAGATGTACCCGGGGGTAACTAGGAGGAGTAGCTGGGTTTTCCAGACTCCTATGAAGTGCCTCCAGGGATTGCGACATGGAGGACATCTGGGCCAGCAGAGATTCATTTATCTTACTCTGCGTTTCCCATGTCCCTGGGATCACCCGAACCTCAGGGTACAGACCCGCAGATTCTGACTCAGCAGTAACTGTTCGGGTACCTGGGCGCCCGCAATTATTGCAGGACCCCTCCACCAGTGAACCGTTGCATGTAGCGCAGGTAATGGTGTCATCTGCCGCCTTAGCAGCATGCTTCCTTACTGAGGACATCGCCACAGTAGGGGGAAATAAGCCAAGTGTAACAAACAAACCGGAGAACCCGGTGGCTTACCGACCGCAATAAGCGGTAGGAGGAAGCGGTGTTCGTGTGTGACCTCCGCGAGTTCCGGTCTCCCTTGCAAGTGCAGACACACGCTGCAGCCAAATCCCAGCCGGGAAGAGAGGGAGAAGATGGCCGCCGACAGTAAAGACGCAGGCGTGGCCAGGGACACGCGGGAGAACACAAAACACGCCCATCGGTGATGTCACCGTATGAGCTGCTTCCTCCTCCTCCAGGCTGCCTCAGCAATGGAGGTGCCAGAGCCCGCAGCGCGGGAAAAGAGTGTGGAATAATACACATACACACCCAGACTGCATGCCCCAAACAAACAGCAGCAGCCTACAGCCTCAGCCCCTGTGACACACAGGGCGGTCAGCCAGGGTGACCCCAGCACAGGGTACACCACCAGAACCGCGGACCCGAGGGTAACCGCGCGGTCTGAGCGTCATGACACAAAAGTGACAGACACTACCCCCAGGCACACTGGGAGACACACAAGGTGCCTCAGTGCCAGTCCGGTCTGTAAGCACCTTTAGGGAGGCCTCGGACGGGGGTACAGCACCAGTCCGGAGTGTAAGCACCATTTAGGGAGGCCTCGGACTGGGCTGGCTCCGTCCGGTCTGTAAGCACCATTTAGGGAGGCCTCGGACGGAGCGGAGCTGTGCAAGGCTCCAGACTCCCCCTCTCCAGAGCCTCCATGGAGGGATGGAAAGGAAGGAGCACGACAGCGTACCGGGAGAACAGCTAAGTGTCCAGGCTAAAAGCCCTCCGGTACCTCCACCAGCGTGTTCCACAAAGGGTGAGCGGGGAGACTGTCGAGGGTCCCGACCGGGACCAATTACCTTGTCTTCATACGCCATCACGTAAGCTGTGAGAATGCAGTGAAGTGCAAGCAAAGCGTGATCCTCCGAGCACACTAAGTTTAAAACTGAGGATGTTCCCTACGGTGGGGGTTTATAAGCGGAGGAGGCGGTGTCTACAAACTTGTAGTACCTAGTGTGACCTCCGGAGGGCGGAGCCCTAAACCCCATTGTCTGGGTCTCCCATTATGATGACCAGAAAATCATCTTCATGCATGGCAATGCACCATCTCATGCTGCAAGGAATACCTCTGTGTCATTGGCTGCTATGGGCATAAAAGGAGATAAACTCATGGTGTGGCCACCATCTTCTCCTGACCTCAACCCTTTAGAGAACCTTTGAAGTATAATCAAGCAAAAGATCTAAGAGGGTCGGAGGCAGTTTACATGAAAACAGCAGCTCTGGGAGGCTATTCTGATATTATGCAAAGAAATACTAGCAGAAACTCTCCAGAAACTCACAAGTTCAATGGATGCAGGAATTGTGAAGGTGATATCAAAGAAGAGTTCCTATGTTAACATGTAACTTGGCCTGTTAGGATGTTTTGGAGTTAAATAGCTTTTTATGTCAGTGAATGTGACCTCCTAATGCTGCAAATCCAAAATTCAAAAAGGAAATAAACATGTATATAACCAAACATGTGGAAACGCAATAATGTTCTGGGAGAAATACTTCATTTTCAAGAACAATTTCAAAGGTGCCTATATTTTCAGCCATGACTGTATGTTTCCTCCAACTTTTACACTGGAACGCTGCATTTTTACAACAAAATCTAACAAATGTAAAGAGGAATATGCCTGTAACACTCCACTGCATATATCACTGCCTAGGCCGTTGATGGTCATGGTGTTCTGAACAGCATAGGCATTCTTTCACATAACATGTTCAGGTGATGCTTCGAGTGCTTCGTCTTTATCTTCTTCCATTTTGTGTTTCCATTGGCTACCCGACACACTTTAAGCTTATCCTGTGTAGCTGCTTATCAGTTACAAGTGTATTCATAGAGACACATTGCTGGCAGATTATCAGGCTTCTGAAGACATTATCAAACTATATTACTCGGACACAGTAACTTGGCAGGTGGAAATGTGGATACTGCATGCATTGTTAGCTTTGCAGAAACAAGAAAATATTGTCATCTTCTTACCGTGCTGCGAAGTTTTTCAAGTAACAGATTCAGCTGAGTCTATAAGAAAAGAAGACAATAATATTAGATATCCCACATGTAGGCAAAAATCTCATACACTATTCACGCATGCAGCATGATGACAAATTGCATGCATTTACAGTCCGCAGTGCATCACTTTTACATGGCGGTACACATACGGATGAGCAGTCAATACAGGGATTACAAAAGCTTGTCATGTACAAATGTTGACGTGGAAGGCAGGTTGTGCTACTCACTATTTAAGGGATGAATAGCTGAACTTACAACTATGCTCTGTAAAGAAAGCATAGAATCACTACACAAAAGAAAGACACAGATAGGAATAATTGCAACAATAAAGGAAAACCACTTTGGAGGAAACACTGCTGGCCTGCAGAAATTGTGCTCACAAAATGCCAGAGAATATTCTGCATCGTCAAGCAACAATTAGGAATTATGCTAAAGAGTTTAAAGGAATCCGTCACCAGGTTTTTGCCACCCCATCTGATGTAGAGACAGAGACCCTGATTTCAGCAATGTATTACTAGGATGCTTGCTGCAGTTTTGATAAAATCCAGAGTTTTATTTGCTGCAGATGTAGGGTTCTCTAACTTCTATGCTCTGTATAACCCCAACCACACCAATGAATGACAGCTTTCTGGGTACATGGTGTATAGGCAGAAAGTTGCTAATCAGTTGTGGGGGTGGGGTTTTACAGAGTTCCAGACTATGTATGACTATGTAGCAGCAGGTTTACTGGTCGTCTACTGGTAAAAATCACTGTTTTATCAGCTGGAAATTATCTAAACTACAAAAAGCAGTCCTGTAAGTGACACATCCTTGGAATCAGGGTCTCTGTCTCTATATTATGCTGGTCTCAGATGAGGCAGCAATCTGGTGAGAAATTCTCTTTAATAGAGCTGGCACACAATGGCACAGCACACAGTTACTCTACTCCGAAAACTGGTAAATTGCACAGGATATAAGAAATGCAGCTGCTGTCTTGGTGCAATAGCAAGAAATTATGCAAAAAGACCCCAGAGATCACAGTTACAGATGAAGCATTGATTCTTAATAATACACAATCACCATAACATTAAGATCTGACTTGTCGAAACATTTTGAGCTGCAGTACACCTCTAGATGACTGGTACATGAAGTATTATTAAACTGACAGAACTATTATGATTGATACACAAGTAGAGATGTAAAAAATAGATGCTACTGTGCGTAAAATCATTGGGTTTTCTTTACTCGTCATCACGTTTGTTGACTAGGCAGCTCTAGTGTTCAGCACTAGTGATGAGCAAATATATTTGACACTATTTGATAATCGCACGAATATTAAGGTATTTGGGATGTTCGGTGCTCGGTGAGTATCACTGGTGCTCCAAAGTGAAGTGTTGATTATAAATGACCTGACACAAATTGCCGACTCCCTTGAGTAAACAATGGGAGCTGGCACCCTAGTGAGAGCGGTTTGCATGGAAGCCTCTCGTTGGGTGGTAGAACAGTGATGTATGCTGTGAACACACAAAAAAGCCCACCCTCTCTCCCTCAATCCCCCAAAAATGCTCGTTTTATGGGTGACTAAATGATTTGCATTAGGTTCGGTCTTCAAGTTGAACACTGAATAGTAAGGAGTATTTGGCTAGAACATACCGAATCTGAATATTTCACTGTTGCTCATCACTATTCAGCACCTTTTCCCCACAACCATACATACATTAAGGTCCCTGTTGTTGGTGAAGTCAGCTCTATCTACGCTTCACTCAGTTTCTACCATCCAATTGCCATTTATCAGCATGTGTATGAGAATTACCCCAGATCTGTAAACAATTCCTGAACAAGTTTACATTGCTTTTTTGTTATGTTTAGGAAAGGTACTAACCCCTGCAGCAAACATTTTACAATGTTATTCTGCTAAAAAAACTGTACACACAATGAAACTAGAATCCCTATAGACAGTAGTATTTCCCCTAAAAAATCTTGCATTCTGGGAATATGCTAAATAAACTTTAATTTCTCCTCCTAGCGTGTACTGTCATAGGTACGGTAAGAATTCGGTAAGCGTTACGTTGATAGCCTGAGAACAGTATTGGTTACAAATGTTGATACTGCCTTAATTTTCTACATTTTAATCAGATGAGAGTTGAAAGTTTTATTGGACCATGACAATATATGCACATGCGGCCATTTACTACTATACAACAGGGGAAAGCTAATGGAAAATACATCATGCAAGAACTATTTCTAGAATTTTTATTTATCATTAGAAATGTTTAATTTTTAGTAACTGACTGGTAAATTTGGTGCTTTATTTTCTCTGTAAAAATACTACTGAAGATATTTTATTCATACTATGCAGACTATGATTAAAACATCACTATAGTTAAAAACAATTCTTATTTCTCTTAGAGGAAATATATCTGACCCCCACCTTGCCGTGCATGCTTGGTTTAGTGTGACATTCCATCGGTTACCTTAGGCTACTTTCACATTAGCGTTTCCCTCTGCAGCGTTCTGCAGAGGGGAGCCGCAATGTGAGCGCAGCACAGCCAGCCCCTATCTTTATAATGGGAGCGCACGGTGCTGCGCTTTGACTGCGCACCCATTCACTCCCATATGTGATCTGTGCACAGTGGATGGCTGCGCACAAATCACCCGGTCTCGTCCGCACCAGAAATGCAACATGTTGCATTTCTGGTGCGGACGAGATTGGGTGATTTGTTCGCAGGCATCCGCTGCGCACAGATCACATATGGGAGTGAATGGGTGCGCAAGGTCATGAGCAGTCAAGCGCAGCACCGTGCGCTCCCATTATAAAGATAGGGGCTGGCGGTGCTGCGCTCACATTGCGGCTCCCTCCGCAGAACACTGCAGAGGGGAACGCTAATGTGAAAGCACCCCAACTCTGTCCACAGGCTTCATTGATTAAATGCACATTTTTCTGGGCCTGTTCCACCCTCATTCATGATCTGATGGTCTGCCAATGTTGGGGTCGGATCTGATAATGTCCAGGCATCTGCAGCATTTGCGGCATATGTTCGGGCCTGGTCTGCCTTAATCCACATTTGTCTTTCTGGCGCCATGGGAGCAGTTCTGATATATTACAAGTATGTGTTGCATTCATGTGGTTCTGCTTTTAATGTATTAAGGAGACTGCTTGGCACAATATATATATATAAAAAAGTAGAGTAGAATGCCCTATTGAGATTTGTCATTGACGTTAGCAGGGTGGCTCAAATTATTGATCAATCATTTGCTAAACTCATTTTACATTTAAGCATAGTTGGAATTAATATGCATTTGCACTTATTGTATTGCATGCTGACCTTAGGTAGCGCTGGTCCCCCTTCCTTTGAGGATTACACCCATGTATACAGGAAGGAGAAGTGGTACTGTGCAGTGTATATATACAGAATAATAAGTACTGAGGATTACAGCCAGTATACAGGAGAAAACATTTTGTATTCCATGCTGACCTTAGGTGGTGCTGGTTCCACCCCCTTCCCTTGAGAATTACACCCAGCATACAGGACAGGAGAAGTGGTACTGTGCAGTGTATATATACAGAACAATACAGATACTGAGGATTACACCCAGTATACAGAACAGGAGAAGTGGTACTGTGCAGTGTATATATACGGAATAATACAGATACTGAGGATTACACCCAGTATACAGGACAGGAAAAGTGGTACTGTGCAGTGTATATACACAGAATAATACAGATACTGAGAATCACACCCAGTATACAGGACAGGAGAAGTGGTACTGTGCAGTGTATATATACACAGAATAATACAGATACTGAGAATTACACCCAGCTACATGGAGTACAATTTGAACTCCCTGAAGTACCGCTTTAATTAATCTATAGTAACATCAAAGAAAAGCAGCTATATATACCAGTACATGGTCATGTTATCAATGTACTGGAGGATGCAGCATTTTTTCATCTTTGCATATTGCAACCCCACCCTGTAATTTTGGTATGGGGAATGGGAGTGCAGTGATAATGGTAGAGTACTGGACAGCCGGCTGGATCTAATAGTATGACCAAAAGGCTATAAATCAGCACAGTGTACCTTATACAAGCCTGATCTGTGTGCATTGTAAGGCTACGGTCACATAATGAGTATGTACGTGGCTTAATAGTAAGTAACCACACCCTATAAATAATTGATGTGCGAGTGCTTGTTCATCTGTATTTGCAGCAGTGCTGCTCCCAATCTCATCATCGGGGGCTGCTGTATCTTGTGAAGTATTAATATTGTGAGCAGGTAAGTTGTGACTATTGCCTGTAAATATGGTTGTTTATTCCTCTTTTTTGGATTTTTAGAGGGAATTTATTTTCTTTTGCAGGAATTTGCTTTTAATTAAATGCTGGGAAAAGTGTAGTGTGACTAAAACTCATTAGAGCCAATTTTTATACGAAAACTATTGGATCTATTAAGCTCCAAACACCAAACTCTCCAGGCTATTGCTTTTTCTGCAACTTTACAGACTTGACAGCTCGACAACATGCTTTAAATGGGTCCAACAGAAAGAAAAGATTGCAGGAAATAGTTACACTTTGTAGCATAGGTGATAAAATAAAAGTGGTAGAATTATGCAACTGAGAAAGCTATGCGAATGCATCAGGGAGCAGGGACTTGTAATACACACAGTTCTCTGTAAGCTGAATACAGATTCAATTTAGGTAGCAGAAGGCATAGAGGAGTCTACAAATTTTATTGAACCTTTTGTTGCCCCAGTGTATCATATTGCTGCTCCTAGTATAAAAATTATAAGATAAATATACCGTATTTTTCAGGCCATAAGACGCACTGGACCATAAAATGCACCAGATTTTAGAGGAAGAAAATGGTAAAAAATAAATGAAAAATGTGGTCATAATGCACTGTTATAAGGGGGGAACAGCTGATGACACTGTTATGGGGATAATGTATGCAAAAATCTGTAGTAATATCCCCATCCTGTGCTTCTCCCAGGTATATATGTCCCCCATCCTGTATATGTGCCTATATCTTGGAATATGATCCCCCATCTTGGTAAATGTCTCCATATCCTGGTATATCATCCCCATCCTGGTATGTGCCCCATATCCCTGTATATGATTCACCCATCCTGGTATGCGCCCCATATCCTGGCATATGATTTTGCATCCTTGAATGGGCCCCATATCCTGATATTTTTCTCCTCAACCTAATATATAGGGGGCCCCCATCATGGCGCACACTTAAAAATAAAATAAACAATTATACTCACCTCCCATCACTCCCCCTGCAGCATCACATCATCCTCCTGTCTTCCTTTGCTGGTAACTGATTGTGAGCGTGTGAGCATGCGATTATCTCAGTCATACACCGTGCTCGACACACCACATCAGCTGATGGCACAAAAAGACAGGAGGATATGCGGTGCTGCGGGGGAGCGATGGGATGAAGTATATCCTTTCATACGGAATATTCACTGTTTCCCACGTCAAATATGATGCATAAGAAGTAAAGAATATCTGCTGCAGAAGATGATCACGTGAGTCCACTGTTTAAGTTAATTTAATATTCACCTCTCCCACCACTCTCCCCGTTCTCTCTTTGCACTGGCTTCAGTGCTGAGAGGTGATGGAAGGGGGAGTGCAGTGAATATTACATTAGCTTGAACAGCCTGCTCCAGCCTCCAGTGACTTGCTCCAAAGCCGCTCCCCACCTCCCCACAGAACAGGCAGAATAGCCCCACAACCATACATCCGGACTACAAGATGCACCCCCTACTTTCCTCCAAAACATGCAGGCAAAAAAATGTGCCTTATAGTCCGAAAAAATACGGTAGTTACA
Source organism: Allobates femoralis (assembly GCA_033576535.1). Lineage (NCBI taxonomy): Eukaryota > Metazoa > Chordata > Amphibia > Anura > Aromobatidae > Allobates > Allobates femoralis. Next base: position 255,302,457 of record JARQOC010000001.1, on the reverse strand, counting down.
AAATCTGAACACCCTTATTCAAAATCATTCACTATTTAAGCAGTAATCATTTGTCAGTGGAAAGTCAGGCCAGTAGTATATTGGTTTCTTTGGTCAATGTTATGTGTATAGGTGACTTAAAAGAAATCCGTCACGAGGTTTTTGCAATATAATGAGAGCAGCCTAATGTAGTGGCAAAGAACCTGACTTTAGCAATGTGTCACTTACTGGGCTGTGTGATGTTATTTCAATAAAATTAGGGTTTTATTAGCAGCAGGAGATTATAACAGAGGACTAGTTATATTGTGCCATGTAGTCCTCCTAATGTGTTAACCCTGCCCTCATCACTGATTAGCAGATTTCTGTCAGTGTGTGGGTGGGTTTATACAAAGCTCAGCATGCAAAGAACTAGTAGATCTGCAGCAAATAAAACAGGGATTTTAGGACAACTATACCAACCAGTATTGTATATGATACATTGCTGAATTGTAGCCTCTGTCCCTACATCAAGCTGCGCTCAGATAGCAAAAAGATTGTGACATATGCCGTTTAAACACTGCACGTTGGGGACACCAGAATCGTGGTTCCTGGAACAATTAAGTTGTAGAGATAAAAGAAGTTGTAGTGATAGATACGTTGTAGAGATACAAGGAATAAAAATGAGATTACTTTATTTTTATTTTTTTAATTCCTGCTATCACAGACCTACAAAGTGAATACATCCAGCATACCAGAGCTGGAATCATTTTCACAGGACTGTTGATGCACTGTAAAAATTGAGAGCTGTCCAATAAAATTACAGTAATATAATATACCTTAAATTTGTTCCCCACACTGATGAAACTGAGCTTTCCAGTCTTTTGCTTGGAATCCTTATGATTATTGGCCGATTCAAACAGTGCCCGTACAAATTTGTCTTTGGATTCGCATATGAGGGACTCCAATGACATGTGCAGAGCATCATTATTCTTCTCCACAAATTGTGTCTAGAGGGAAATGAAAACATATTTAAACAAGTGACTTTTCACTAATTCAATCCAAGATACTAAAAGATATAAAAAATGTATACACACGGTCTACAGTATATCCATATATAATGCCTTTAGAGCAGTGATGAGGCACCTATGGGGCCACACCAATTACACAAGAATACAAGTAACATTTTTTTTACTATCTGGGTTACTTACAGAAGTCATTTAATATTTTCAGTATACAGTGTTGGCCAAAAGTATTGACACCCCTGCAATTTTGTCAGATAATACTCAGTTTCGTCCTGAAAATGATTGCAATCACAAATTCTTTGTGGTATTGTCTTCATTTAGTTTGTCTTCAATGAAAAAACACAAAAGAGAATGAAGCAAAAAGCAAAACATTGATCATTTCACACAAAACTCCAAAAATGGGCCGGACAAAAGTATTGGCACCCTCAGCCTAATACTTGGTTGCACAACCTTTAGCCAAAATAATTGCGATTAACGGCTTCCAGTAACCATCAATGAGTTTCTTACAATGCTCTGCTGGAATTTTAGACCATTCTTCTTTGGCAAACTGCTCCAGGTCCCTGATATTTGAAGGGTGCCTTCTCCAAACTGCCATTTTTAGATCTCTCCACAGGTGTTCTATGGGATTCAGGTCTGGACTCATTGCTGGCCACCTTACAAGTCTCCAGTGCTTTCTCTCAAACCATTTTCTAGTGCTTTTTGAAGTGTGTTTTGGGTCATTGTCCCGCTGGAAGACCCATGACCTCTGAGGGAGACCCAGCTTTCTCACACTGGGCCCTACATTATGCTGAAAAATTTATTGGTAGTCTTCAGACTTCATAATGCCATGCACACGGTCAAGCAGTCCAGTGCCAGAGGCAGCAAAGCAACCCCAAAACATCTGGTAACCTCCGCCATGTTTGACTGTAGGGACCGTGTTCTTTTCTTTGAATGCCTCTTCTTTTCTCCTGTAAACTCTATGTTGATGCCTTTGCCTAAAAAGAGAGAACATACTTCCAAAACGTTTTAGGCTTTCTCAGGTAAGTTTTGGCAAACTCCAGCCTGGTTTTTTTATGTCTCAGGGTAAGAAGTGGGGTCTTCCTGGGTCTCCTACCATACAGTCCCTTTTCATTCAGACGCCGACGGATAGTACGGGTTGATACTGTTGTACCCTCGGACTGCAGGGCAGCTTGAACTTGTTTGGATGTTAGTCGAGGTTCTTTATCCACCATCCGCACAATCTTGCGTTGAAATCTCTCGTCAAGTTTTCTTTTCCGTCCACATCTAGGGAAGTTAGCCACAGTGCCATGGGCTTTAAACTTCTTGATGACTCTGCGCACGGTAGACACAGGAACATTCAGGTCTTTGGAGATGGACTTGTAGCTTTGAGATTGCTCATGCTTCCTCACAATTTGGTTTCTCAAGTCCTCAGACAGTTCTTTGGTCTTCTTTCTTTTCTCCATGCTCAATGTGGTACACACAAGGACACAGGACAGAGGTTGAGTCAACTTTAATCCATGTCAACTGGCTGCAAGTGTGATTTAGTTATTGCCAACACCTTTTAGGTGCCACAGGTAAGTTATAGGTGCTGTTAATTACACAAATTAGAGAAGCATCACATGATTTTTCTAAGGGTGCCAATACTTTTGTCAACCCCCTTTTTTATGTTTGGTGTGGAATTATATCCAATTTGGCTTTAGGACAATTCTTTTTGTGTTTTTTTCATTGAAGACAAATTAAATGAAGATAATAATACCAAAGAATTTGTGATTGCAATCATTTTCAGGAAGAAACTGAGTATTATCTGACAGAATGGCAGGGGTGTCAATACTTTTGGCCAACACTGTATATTAATTAATGTTAAACAGATTAAATCATACAAAAATGAAGCACGTTATCAATATATTTAAAGATGCAGCCCATCACATTCTGCACTTATTTACATATGATGTACTTGATCCCATATAGTTCAGCTTCCCCTTTTCTTCTCTTTAGCCTTTATATTGATTCTAAGATTTGATTCAGGATTTTATTCTTCAATGCTCGGTCATAAATCACATAAAGCATCGGTATAGCAATACACAGGCAGCTACGGTACAATCTCTGCCTGATGGGATATTGTGACTTTCCTCCCCTCTATATTTTCCAAAATCAATTAATAGATTTTAAGTAGCATGAAAGTGGAGCTATCATTATTTGTTATAACAGTCAGAAAAAGGAGCGGCACTCCCCGGGTTGCAGGCATATGGATAGTTTATTCAGTCCATATCGGGGTTACACATGCAGGGAGGGAGGGGGTGCAGAGCTGGACGACAATCGACTGTTTCACTCAGTCAGAGCTTCAACAGGATTGGACCTGTTGAAGCTCTGACTGAGTGAAACAGTCGATTGTCGTCCAGCTCTGCACCCCCTCCCTCCCTGCATGTGTAACCCAGATATGGACTGAATAAATTATTCATACGCCTGCAACCCGGGGAGTGCCGCTCCTTTTTCTGATTGTATTGACTGTACTTGTGCTTGAGCTGAGCAACACCGATCGGGTGTGTCGCAAACCTACATAATGGAATAATTGCCCGAAGATAGGACCCAGTGCCCGGTTTTCTTTCTTCAAGTCTGCCTGATTATTTGTTATAACTCTGTCTTATCGTCATCAGTAACTGTGATAGGAGATTATCAGTACATTAAGGTGCGGTGTCTTGCTAAAAATGTCACTGTCATTAGGAAGTATCATTGTCAAAATAAGAATGTTCAAGTTCAACAGTTAGGCAGGTGATATTTCTCAAAATAACATGCATATGAATATCATATGGTCTTTGAAAATGTCTTTTCTCCTCATAGTGCACAGTGCATCCTCACGCCATGTCTTCCCCAAATAAGCAATGCAAACACACCCAATCATTGTTGGCTGCTTCAAACACACTGACTTCAAGAACTCACTTTCTTTTCTCATCTATGGTTGTGTTACAAAAAGGAGTATATCAGAGACAGAAAATGAATACAACAAAACCTCTGAAGTTGTCAACCGAAATCGGCTGTCATATATTTCTACAGCACTGGCCAACTCACATATGACCTACCAATATACACCATGTTCCAAATTATTATGCAAATTGGTTTTAAGTGTCATAGGGTTTTTTTTTTTGTCAATGAAACCCATTGATGGTATTGTGTCTCATTGCGGGTTTACACGTTGCGATATCGTAGTACGATTTCAATGAAAAGTCACGTGGTTCGATCGTTGGAGCCGATATCGTTCCTGCGTTGTATGGTGTGAACGTCCAATACGATGCAGGAACGATGTCAATGCGATATCGGGGATTGAATAAGCGTGCTATTCAATGCCCCGATATTGAAGGGAGATTGGAGCCGGATCGTGCTGTGTAAACGCCCAACTACGATGCGATTTGAAACGTAACCCATTCACTCCCATGTTAAAGGATCGTTCCTGGGTTGGGGGGCATAGACATCGCACGGACGTTGTATTCCGATATCGCAGCGTGTAAACATCCAATGCGATGCACTAATTGCGCGCTCCCGCGCCATTGAGTTGCGATATCGGAACGATATTGAAGCGTGTAAACCCACCATCAGGGTTCTTTGGATCACTGAAATCAATCTCAGACACCTGTGATAATTGGTTTGGCAGGTGAGTCCAATTAAAGGAAAACTGTGCGTTCCACAATATTAAGCAGGCCACAGTTTTCAAGTAACATGGGAAAGAAAAAGGATCCCTCTGCTGCTGAAAAGCAACAGATAGTACAATGCCTTGGATAAAGGATGAAAACATTAGATATTGCATGAAAACGTAAGCGTGATCATCGCACTGTGAAGAGATTCGTGGCTGATTCTGAGCACAGACGTGTTTGTGCAGATAAAGGCAGAATGAGGGAGGTTTCTATTAGGCAAGTTCATCGGATTAAGAGAGCAGCTGCTAATAAGGCCTTACAAACCAGCAAACAGATATTTGAAGCTGCTGGTGCCTCTGGAGTCCCTCGAACCTCAAGGTGTAGGATCCTTCAAAGGCTTGCTGTGGTGCATAAACCTACTATTCGGCCACCCCTAAATAGTGCTCACAAGCAGAAATGGTTGCAGTGGGCCCAGACATACATCAAAACTAATTTTCAAACAGTCTTGTTTATTGATGAGTGCCAAGCAACCCTGAATGGTCAAGATGGAAGGAGTAGTGGATGGTTGGTTGGATGGTCACCATGTCCCAACAAGGCTGCGATGTCAGCAAGGAGGTGGAGAAGTCATGCTTTTGGCCGGAATCTTTGGGAAACAGCTGGTAGGCCTCTTTAAGGTTTCTGAAGGTGTGAAAATGACTTCTGCAAAGTATGTAGAGATTCTGAGTGAGAACTTTCTTCCATGGTACAAAAAGCAAAAACGTGCCTTCAGGAGCAAAATCATATTTATGCATGACAATGCACAAACTCATGCTCCAAAGAATACCTCTGTGTCATTGGCTGCTATGGGCATAAAAGGAGATAAACTCATGGTGTGGCCACCATATTCCCCTTACCTCAACCCTATAGAGAACCTTTGGAGTATAATCAAGCAAAAGATCTATGAGGGTGAGAGGCAGTTCACATCAAAACAGCAGCTCTGGGAGGCTATTCTGACATCATGCAAAGAAATATAAGCAGAAACTCTCCAGAAACTCACAATATCAATGGATGCTAGAATTGTGAAGGTGATAACAAAGAAGGGTTCCTATGTTAACATGTAACTTGGCCTGTTAGGATGTTTTAGGGTTAAACAGCTTTTTATTTCAGTGAATGTGACCTCCTAATGCTGCAAATTCAATAAATTAGCATTTTCAGTTCTTTCAAACATATCAAATGTTTAGAAACTCTACTGTGCCTAAGTGCATTTAGAGTTTTTTTTTAATTTTGAAGTTTATACTGTTATCGTTGGGAGGTTTCTTCTATAAAATTTGATGTATAGTCTAACGGGTGATGACTTTTATTACACTGACTGTCATTTGCACCGACCATTTAGGAAAATCAGAGAAAAAGAACATTTACATAATAATTTGGAACATGGTGTAGAATTAAAGGGAATTGAAAAAACTGGTGTACATCAAGGGTGGTCTTAAAATATATGATCTTTTGTACCATTTACTTACATGTAAACAACAAAACAAATGTATCGTTTTCTCTGATGTAACTGAATTGCAAATGTATAACCATATTTATGAAACCCTTATGGGCTCACTTTTGACATAAGCCAGATTGTGTCAGAAAAACTGTGCAGATGGTTCAAGTTATATTTATCTTTATTGTTATCGACCTGGAAAAGCTTTAATCTTCTATTTCTCATAGCTCTAAACATAATCCTAAATAGTACCTCAATATCTCCAAATCCAATGATGCAGTCTTCTGGATTTCTACCCCTTGCATAACACTATCAATATATCGGAAGGGAAGGTTTCATTAGAAATATCCTTACATTATCAATCTATTTGAAGTGTAAGATTGAGAGGCAAAAGGGTATAATGGCACTGCATCCATGTTGGAAGCTCTGACCACCAGCAGGCAAATATTGGTCAACCTGAATCATACGACAATTGTCCATCACAAAGGCTGCACTGCTTTGACTTACCCCTAGGTGTTTCCATTGGGAAGGGATGTAATTGGAAACTCACTGTAATTTTTCTTGAAAGAGGATTTCACGTAGCAGTTTTTGTTTTATTGCTAAACACTACATTAGCCTTTACATTTTTGCTATTCAGATTGGAAACGTGCAATCTTGGCATAATAACTTATTCTTATGGCATACTGGCAGTAGATGAAAGTTTCATTAGGTTGTAACAAATTGGGTTACAATTATGTTCTTTGCTGTCATTCTCACTGCAGAGTGTGATTCCTTCAACTATGACAATATTTCCTATGACTACCGTACGTGCTCCTCTGCAGGACACAGAGTTTCTGTCTGGAATCGTTCAGGTCTGAACGTGACAAGCATGCTGCCTGTGTCGGCTCATGTCCTGACCCTGCTCTTCAGTACATTATCACATGCATCAGGCTCATTTACCAGGCTCCAAAATGTTACATCTGTTCTTCAAATAGAAGTTAAATAGGAGGGGGGAATAAAGAGGAAAAGAGGCATAATGTAAACAAAGGCTGCATAATATCCACTTATATTTAGAATGAAGAGACAATTGTGGACATGAAACCTGTAGACGTGATTCATTTGTGATATCATGCTGGTTGCTATTCAATAAACAAGGTCATTTTAGCTTTCATGTTTTTATCGGTATACGACATTCAGAGAAGCCTGGAATTTGATCCATGAAGATTGTGATGGCGCAGTTTATATAAAGCCTTCATACTGATAAAGGAGTTTTCCATCCTTTTTAACTCCATCTAATCATTTCTCCTTTATATAAAGCTCTCAAGTATACCAGTCGGTTAAACGTGGGTATCTGTTTCCAGAAAACACCTTAAAGGGGTATTCCCACCTCCACAGATACTATCCTAACATGTAGTAGGTGTAATTATATTACCAAATCCCTCCAATTAGAAATGTAGCATGGTTTTCCTAATAAGCAATGCATTTTCCTCATGTGCAGGGCATTACAGGACCTCAGGTATCCATGGTTACAGCTATGCATATAGGTAAAGTCAGTTACGGTACATTTTTTAAAATATTACCATTCTACAAAAAAAAAAAAAAAAAAAGGTTGTCCGTCACAAATCTTTCCCAGCATATGATCGCATCCACCATATGCTGGGAAAGCAGAAACTGCAGTGACTGGCGGTGACCTCGCAAAGGTTACTAATAGTGATGGGTGAACCCAAACTGTAAAGTTCGAAGTCCGCACCGAAACCTAGCATTTGGGCACAGATTCAAAATACTGACTTCCCTGGGAAGTCCATGTTACAGTTTGAGTTCAGGAGCAGGGGAGCTGTAAAAATAAAGCAAATAGTTATTAAACAGCAGCATAATACTTACCGTGTCCCGCTGCATCTACTTACAGGGACACTCATTAACGTCCTGGATATTCACTGCAGAGGGACCCAAAAGCCAATCACAGATGCTGTCACAAAGAATGGGTGTCTGTGATTGGCTGTTGGTGTAATCTGGAAACTGCTCATACATTCTAGATGCTACAAAGTATGGGTTGGTTTCAGGTTACTCTGGCAGCCAATCACAGGTGGCTACACTGTGTGACAGTGTCTGTGATTAGCTGTTGGGTCCTTTACCCATTGACTGACATCATAGTAGTGTAAAAATGAAACATTTAAAAAATTTCCATAGCGTTTCACGGTATATTTGATTCTCAGGGCAGATAAAGTGAACCGCTACGAGCTGTCACCCCCAGCTGCCTGGCTTTACCTTGACTGGCAATCGAAATACTGGGAAGCCCATTTTTTTAATCATTTAAAAAAATAATTTAAAAAAAATGTGTGGGCTTCGTCCTATTTTTGATCGCCAGCCAAGGTAAAACCCAGCCAGCTGGGGGCTGGGATTCTCAGCGTGGTAAGGCCTAAGAGTTCTGAAACAAGCAGGCACACACTGAAATGCTGGACATGAAAAAGGTCACCTAAGTTTATACCTGGGCTGCGTCAGGAGTGAACTTAGGTGACCCCATGAACAGCATCACACGGTACACAGAACACAGCCATAAGTAAGTGAGAGAAGCGTTCACTTTACGGCTGTGCTCTGTGATCTGCTGTTCATGGGGGTCATCTGAGTTCACTCCTGATGCGGTTAAGGTATGAACTTAGGTGACCTTTCCACAGCCAGCTCTTCAGTGTGTGCCTGCTCGTCTCTGAATTTTTTTTTATTATTTATTTAAATAAAAAAATAATGGGCTTAGCTATATTTTGATTGCCAGCCAAGGTAAA